>PVHP010004731.1:0-69570 GCA_004024765.1 Zapus hudsonius | reverse complement strand
TTTTATGTTAAAATTTCTACTTTTTTATTATTATCCATAATGAGATACATTTAATGAACAAATAATTAGTTGTCATCCCAAGTTCCCCAATGCCCCTCTTTCCTATCCTCAATCAGCTGGATATCCTCCTCCATGGGCAAACTGGATCAGTCCATGGGTTAGGGGGTTATGGACAGCCTAGAAGTCAACCTGGTCCACCTCCCTTTGTATGTTGTTACTGAGGGGGGCCATGTCTCTGGATATTCTCCTCCACCATGGCTCTTACAATCTTTCCACCCCCCTCTTCCGCTCAGTTCCCTGAGTCATGGCATGTGAGTATTAAGGCTGCTTTATTGTTGAGGTCTTGGGGGTCTCTGTACTTCTGCTTTAGGTTGTGTTGAAAATTGTTGGTGTCTGGCTTATCCTGTGTTGACTGATTGTCTGTGGTTATGGGTCTCTTGTTTTTCACTGGGGGCAGATCTTTTAATCCAGCCCTAAGGTGTGTAAAGAGCCAGTCGTGAGCTCTAGTTGTTCATGTTTGGTGGCTGTTTGGTGGTGTCTCTCTGCTTGGATAAGGAAGTGAGCCAGCTTCTTTTGCCATTGGTGGTGTTTCCCCTGGATTCTGTAAGCCTGAAATCAACCCTTTCCTCCCATAAGCTGCTTCTGGTCAATGTTTGTCATGGCAATGAAAAGTTAACTGCAACAGGAGGAGAGATTTACTTGCTCATGGTTTTAGGTCACCACCCTCAGTAAGCCATGGCAGAGTTCATGATGGTGGGAGTGAGGAACAGTGGCACCTCACATCTGGGTGGACCAGGAGGCAGAGAGATGAACTGGAAGTGGGACAGAACTAAGACCTCAAAGGTCCACCTTCAGCGGCTTCTTCTTAGCAGTTACTTTTCATGTCCTAAATATTCCACAACATCTGAAAACAGTACCACTGCTTGACACTAAGTGTTCAACCCATGAGCCCATGGGGGACATTTCAGACCCAAACTGTTGTGAGGCTGGACAGCATTTAAGGAGCAAGGGAGTCACCAGCCTGTGTGGCCAAAGCAGAGAGAACAGGAAGGGTAGGAGATGATGTCGTGGATGACAAGGGGCCTGAGAGGATCTGGCAGATTCCAGCCCAACGGTGGCTTCCACCCTAAGTAAGATGAGAAAACACTGCCCACTCTTGATATGACATAGAAGAGACATGACTTCATTTTAAAGGATAACCCTGCTGGTGAATGGAGCTATACTCTCCAAGGACAAGGGGAAAACAGGAAGTCTTTTCAGGAAGTCACCACCATTTCTTTGAAGTGTCTTGGACCAGTGTATCAGAGGGGAAGGTGATGAGAAGAGGTTGGAGTCCTGACAGGTTTTCAGGTCAGAGCCAACAGTGTTTCCTGAATTCTCATGTTGAGAAGAATCAAGGATGAGAAGCTTTCTGGTCTGAGCAGCTGGAGGTTGGAGTGATGGTCACTGGAAAGCACGAGACTGTGGGGAATCCAGGGAGGTTAAATGCATGGCGAGTGACAGTGGCTCATTTCAATGTCATGGTCGGCATGCTGATGTCACAGAGATCACGATGTCATGGTGACAATGATTCATGGTGGGGCATTGTGTTGTCCCATTGAGGCATGGTGATGTCACAGTGGGGTTTGTGATGTGATAGTAGGGCATTTTGACATGACAGTTAGGCATTGTGATGTGACAGTGGGGTATTGTGATGTCACAGTTGGCCTTGTGATGTGACAGAGAGGCATTGTGATGTCAGTGTGGGGCATTTTATGTCATAGTAGGGTATTGTGATAAAACATAGGAGCCTTTTAACATCATAATGAGTCATTGTGATGTGACTGGGTCATTTTGATGTCACAGTGGGTCATTGATAGGCTAGTTATGCAAGTGGAGCATTGTGATGCCAGTGTGGGGCATGGTGACGTAACCATGGGGCATGGTTATGTATCATTGGGGCATGTTGATGTCACAGTGGGGGTGGAAGGAATGAATTCTTCAGACTAGATCACCAGGGCTGTGCTTTGGCTGGTGTGTCTCTGAAGTTCCTACAGCACAGTGGCCGGTCTAAACTGGAACAGTACTTGTCACTGGAACACTCTGGTCAGGCATTGGCCTTTGCTGATCATCTTTTTGTGGTGAAAATTCTTAGCATTCTCTGAATAGTTCTTCACAACCTAATCTTTAAAAGGAAAGGTCTTATAATATTTCCTTAAACTTTTTGTGAATAATTTCTTAACACTTAAGACTATTTTCTTTTTATCTAATAAAATATCTTTCTTTTCAAAGTTGGCCAGAGTCTCATTCTAGTCCAGGCTGACTTGGAACTTACCCTGTAGCCTGGATTGGTCTCAAATTCAGTGATCCTTCTGCCTTAGTCTCCACAGTGCTAGGATTAAAGGCATGAGCTATTATGGCAGGTTTTAAGCAATTAAAAAATATTCTTTAAAATTAGCATACAAAGTTTTGTGATTCACTCTAGTATTTTCAAACATAATTTGTTTTTGTGGCTTGTTCCCTTTCCCCATCTTCCTTCCTGCTTCTACACCTCCACCTGCTTCCCTGTCACATTATTCTATTAGAACCCCCTTCCTCAGCCCCGTTTCCCCCTCTCATGGTCCTCTCTAGTTTTATGACCCAAGGTCATGCTCACACCTACATATATGCATATATAAATACATTAAAAGCTGGATCCCCATGTGAGAGAGAACTTGTGGAGTTTGTCTTTCTGAACCTGAGTTACTTTGATTAATATAATATTTTCTAGATTCATCTATTTTTCTTCAGATCTGATCATTTCATTTTTCATCATGGTTCCATCAAAAGTCTATTGTGTGTCTGTACCACAGTATCATTATCCATTCATCTAAAGAGTGCTTCTGTGCTGGGGAAATGGTTCAGTGGTCTAAGGTGCTTGTTTGGAAAGCCTACAGGTCCAGGTTCTATTCCCCGGTGTCCATGTAAAGACAGATGCACAAAGCAATACGTGCATCTGGAGTTCATCTGCAGTGGTAAGAGGCCTTGGCACACCCGTTGTCATTCATTTTCTCACTCTCTCCTTCCATGCTTGCAAATAATAAAAAGATTTAAAAAAAATAAAATAAAGAGAGTGTTTCTGCTTCATTTTATGAATTTCATGAAATGGGTCTACTCAGATTACTTTAGGGAGGAGAACTTCATTGTAAGGATTCTAAAGATCAGCTTTGGGGAAAGGGATTAGGTGGAAGTTTAAAACTTCTTTGCATAGTTGTATTTACTGGGAAGCTGAAGCACAAGGGTCACAAATTGAGGCTTGCCTAGGCTACAGTGTGAGTTTAAGAGACATGACTTGATGTTTTTTTAATTAATTAATTTATTTGCAAGCAGAGAAAGAGAGCGAGAGAAAGAGAGAAAGAGAGAGAGAAAATGGGCACACCTCTAGCCACTGCAAACAAACTCTAGACTCATGGGACACTTCGTGCATCTGGCATATTTACGTGGGTACTGGGGAATCAAACACAGATAGTTAAGCTTTGCAAGCATATGCCTTAACCGCTAAGCCATCTCTCCAGGCAGACATGACTTAATTTTAAGTGGTGGTGTATGAAACTACATCCCTGATGATGTTACATTATCACATACAGATATGGTTTGATATCATATATTTGTGATCTATAATATTAAGACTGGATAAGTATACTTGTATAAATACATCTAAACATTTAATAATCTATGGGTTCATAAGGACATTAACAATTAAGAAAAAACCTCAGTGGTCCCCACTAAGGTTTGTTAGGATACCTACCTACATATTATTCTGAAAACCACAAGATGATAATGACCAAGAATCCGACATTTAATTCTGTCTTTCCTGTGTGGATTGTGTTTGAAGCTAATAAAATGTTAATGGAGGAAATTTTCTTAAAGCATTTCAAATGAAGAAGGAATTATAAACTCAGATGGATACGGGCCATGCTCAGCTGGGGATGTAGATGCCCAGGTGGATGGAGCACTTGATGGCAGATCTGGCTGTGGCATGAGGCCTGAGCGCCCGCTTCCATTAGGGCAGGCTTATTCAAGGCTGGACAGGAAGGGGCAGGGCTGACAATTTTAGTATTTCTCTCCATTTTTTTTTTGTGTGTGAGATCTTTCAACATTTTCATAAGATTTTAGAAGGCAAAAAGCAGACACAAAATTTAAGATCATTTTAATTATAAATAGAATTGGGCTTCCCATGCTGCTCTGCGTGTTATGTACCACCTTGATGTCTGCGGGTTCAACTTACTGGTTTCTGAACGTTCCTAAGGTAGCTTTACTATTGGGTTTTATTTTGTTGTTGCTATTGCTGTCTATGGTTTTTTTTTTGGGGGGGGGAGACTGGGTGTTGTACCCAGGGCCTCATGTGTGCTAGGAAAACCCTCTATCAGTGGACGCCATCTCCAGAAGCTTTTATCTTTTTGTTGGTATGTGCATATATGTGTGCGCACATATGTTCATGTGTGTGAGTTCATGTGCAATGATACATATGTAGAAGTCAGGGGTGAAATTTCTGGCGTGGGTCCTCATCTTCCACCTCATTTGAGAGAGGGTCTTCACCTCCCATCTCATTACAGGCATGCTGAGATGACAGAAGCCAGCCACAGCTTCTGGCTTTTACACAAAAATTCAGGATCTGAACTCAGGTGCGACATGGCAAGAACTCAATTGAATCACCTCTCCAGGACCTCTTTTTACTTTTGAATTTGAGACTTTTCTCAGTTTCCCGGGCCAACCTTGAACTTGCAAGTCTCCTGCCTCGGCCTCCTAGTAGCTGGGATGATAGGCCTGCACCACCAGGCCAGGCTCTGATGGTTTTTATGCATGGAGACAGACTGTGAGTGCATAGGAGGAGGTCAGGTGCATAGGGTCAGGCAAGTGTAAGCCTTCCCAGACAGACCTCCTGAGTCTGAAGAGGTAACAGCAGCCTTTCATGGAATCGGGGAGATCAAGGATGTTTGAAGCTGTTTTCTCCAGAGGACTAAGATTGTCCTGGTGCTATTTGATGCCTGTGATGTTGTGAGCAGCAGCAGGGAGGGAAGGGGCTGCTTTCTGACCTTGAGTCTAAAGACCCTCTCTTCATTCTCTAGCTGTCCACAGACAACCAAGTTAAATCCTTTCCCTGATTTCATCTTCAATACCAAGGACTCCTTCCAGAGGGCTTGGTTTAGCTTCTGATGTCTCAGAAGCCACTGTGGCCAAATGCCAGGCCCCAGGCAGCAGGTAGAAATAGAAAGAAGCAGCAGTTAAGACCCCTTCCAATGGGTCACCAGTGAGAGCAGCTGATCTCTGTGAGAAAGGCCCAGAGCTCTGGAACCAGACATGAGTTTGAATCTCATTTCAGATGAATGTGTGCAAACTTGTACTTCTGTTTTTTTCTTCTATAAAACTTTGAGGGTTGGAGAGATGGCTCAGAGGCTAAGGCACTTGCCTGCACAGCCTAATGCTTGGGCTTGATTCCCAGTCCAGATACACAAAGTAGCCCATGCATCTGAAGTTTGTTTGCTGTGGTTAGAGGTCCTGAAATGCCTATTCTCTCTCTCTCTCTCTCTCCCTCTCTCTCTCTCTCTCTCTCTCCCTCTCTCTCTCTCTCTCCCTCACATTAGCTCTCCTTGCAAATAATAAATAAAATGTTTTTTTAAAGTTTGTAAAAAACATCCAACTATATGCCATATCATCAAAGTTTAGTCCTTGGTAGGTACTTTACAAATGTTGCTGTCCAAGCTCTCTTCTAAGAGCAAGGTGGTAACTGGTAACAGAACCTGGGTGTTATATAAAGACTGGGAGCCTAAGAGATGGCAGTCAAAGATCAGGATTTGGTTGCTGAATGGAGAACTGGCTTCTGAAAGGAACTGGGTCCAGGCTGTGGGAGCTCTGAGCAAGCACCTGCATTAGGAGGATCAGCATTCACACAGTAATTGGTAGTTCAGTTTTTTCCATCTGTCCTAACTAGGAAGCTTCAGGAAGGGAGATGGATAGAGCCTGCTGATTGTGGTACCCGACAGTGCCTCACATGACAGAATAAATAAATGTTTCATGGGTGAACTGGGTTCATGGAGGAAATTCTAGAAAACAGAAACTGGAAGGAAAAAAAAAACAGTTCTAACCCAACCACATAGATAGCATTATGGACTTCACTCCTTTGCATCCTTTCTGTGTATAAAACCTGATGTGCTTTTATTGTCTACCAAACCATAGTCATACTGTTTTGTCATGTGCTTCTGTGAAAATATATTGTAAACATTTTCCAAGTTGTATGTTTCTATGTTAATGGCTATATGGTCATCTTTGAGTATGCATACCAGAATTTTGACAATGACCTAATTTTATAACATTAGATATTTAGGTGGCTTGTGCAACATTTTATTGATATACACAACATTTATGTGAACATCTTTTATCAATATTCTTTTTAAAATTAATATCCTTATTATGAATAAGTATATACATTGTATGAGCAACTCTTGTGAAGGTGTCCCCATTTCCCTCCTCTCTGTCCCCTACCCACTGGGGTCCTTCCTCAGTGCGCATACTAAATCTGTCCACAGGTTAGGGGGTATGAGCTGCACCCAAGGGAGCCAGTTTTTCTTTTTTCTTCCCCTTTTGTGCATTGTTGTGGGGGGGCAATGTCTCTGGATGTTCTCTGGATGCTCCCCACTTTAGCAATATTCTTGACCATATAACTGATTAGTTTCTCCTTCTCAATCTATTTTTCCACTAAAAAAACTAACTGATTGACAGGTTATTTCAAGAACTCACACACCATGGTCCCCTGTCACAAGGACTGATCCAGACGACCCATGGAGGAGGATATCCAGCTGGTTGGGGATGGGGGAGGGGAGCATCAGAGAATTGGGGATAACAACTCATTGTTTGCCCACTAAATAATGTAACTCATTATGGACAATAAAAAATTGAAAAATAAATAAATAAATAAATAAATAAATAAACCTCACACAAGAGGGATCTCCCGTGCCTTTCACAGTTTCCCCCTAACAAGGTAATATCTTACAGGCCTGTAGAGCAGTATCATAAAGTCCTTCAATACCTATATTGAGATTTTTTTATTTGTTTTGCTTAGACTAATGTCTCATACATCCTATCGGGAAGCTGGGTATTGCATTTCCAAGCACGTTGTTTCCTACTGTCAGTTTTCCTCCTTCTTTCTCACTCTCCCTGTCTGGCTAGTTACCTGCCCTCCTGGCAGCATTCCAGCTGGGTCTGCATGTGTGTGGGAGTTCTAGAGCCTCAGGATTCCAAGCACCAGTGTTCTCCAGGAACAGCGTTCTTCTCCATGAACATGCCGACCTCTGCTGGCAGCTGTTCTTGACCACTCTCCAGATAACACTCAGGGCATCAGAGCCGCCAGGTGTCAAAGATACAGCTTGCTTCCATAGACTCACAATTAAAGCTGTGAGCCAGACTGCAAGGTTACAGTTCCTTTGTTCCTTGGCTTCTACGTAGGCAGATTTTACATATATATGAAAGCAGACCTGTGAAAGAGTAATAAAATCTCACCTCTGCCTGAATGAAATAATAAAAGTATTTCAGGTAAGAATTGTGTGATTTCAAAGGTGAAGTAGAAACTAGTGTGAAATGGTAGCTGACTTTTCCTTTATTTTATGGGAGCCCCACTTCTGGCCTTTGAGTGGACAAGTCCATCATGCTTTGTCTGAGTAGGAACCTCTGCAGAGATGTGGTTACTGTTGCATCTTTATCTGAACACCCAATGTTAGTAGAATTGGGTCTTTTTGAAAGTGGAAAATAATGCTATACATATGCTTATTAGCTGGTGGTACCGCTCTTGGTACTAGTTCTGAAAGCATACCTGCAGAGGAAGGAAGATGTAATAAAATACTATGAAGACAAACATACTCTGTGCTGTTAATTTTAGAGAAAGAAAACACTATGAAATATTATAGATAATGCCAAAGATATAAAAAAAAACTGCATTAAATAAAAATATGGAACAGTGGTGGTAATTTATGCCCCTAGCACCTTCTGACTTGATATTTATTCCAGTGGAGAAATTAGTCATGAATTATACACATTTGGATTCATGCAAGGTCTTCAGTAATTTATCACTTACGTAAAACACATCTCTCTATGCTGTGCTTAGTCTGTATTTTGCCCCTGACCTACAATTTACAAATAAGATTTTAAGGTGAGTTGCTTGAAATATAACTATACATTTTTCAAAGAAACACTCATTCTTTTTTTTAAACATTTTTTATTGTCCATAATGAGTTACAATATTTAATGGGCAAATAATGAGTTGTTATCCCCAGTTCCCCAATGCCCCTCTTCCCCATCCCCATTCGGCTGGATATCCTCCTCCGTGGGCTGTCTGGATCAGTCCTTGGGGTAGGGGACCATGGATAGCCTAGGAGACAGCCCGGTTCTGCTGGCCTTACTGGAAACACTCATTCTTATGAAATTGCTTTTATTGCTTACTTACTATGTATCTGTAATACTTTACATGTTCGTTCTATTTTCATTTGGACCTTACCAAAACTTTGAAATCACAACCCTGAATTTGTAAGACAGACTTCCAAGAATCATGATGGCAGAGGTCAGGGGCTTCCTTGGAAAGGTGGCAAGCCCAGGATTGAGATGTGAAGCAGATTGATTTTTTTCTGGAATTATGGACTCTTGGAACATAGGGGCTCAATACCCCCAAAAATATAAATAAAAATTTTTGGCCTTTGTACTTGTTTTTTTCTTTTATGAGGGGGGAAGGTCCCTGACTCTTATCAGACATCCATTCTTGAGACCCTCCAGCTTTGTACCTGAGAGTCACATCAAAATTCTCCCACTGACCACAGAGCCTCCTGACCTGTGGCTATGTACCAACCACTGTAGTCGGCATTGAAGGCTATGCAAAAACAAAAAGACCCCGGGCGTGGTGGCACATGTCTTGAGTCCCAGCACTTGGGAGGCAGAGGTAGGAGGATCGTCTTGTGTTTAAGGCCAACCTGAGACTACAGAGTGAATTCCAGGTCAGCCTGGACTAGAGCGAGACCCGACCTCAACCAATTAACCAACCAACCAAACAAACAACAAAAACCCCCCAAAATGCTTTACAGCAGACAATAGCTCTGGAAATGTCTGGAAATGGGTGTCTTTCTTACTAAGTGGGGGTTGGGGTGAGGTAAAGCTATTGTCCCAGGAGGAAAATCTCTATGACCCTTCCGGCACTTTTGCTGTCCTCAGCCCAGGACTGTTCTTTGAGAAAACATGCAAGACTATGCTCACTAAAGTCCATCTCAGTCCCGCAGTTCCTCCCTGACTGCCCCCTGCCATTTCGCACACACTGTGCTGCCTTCAGAAGAGTTCTACCCTTCAGAATACAGAAACTAGGGGCTGGAGAGCTGGCTCAGCAGTTAAAGGTGCTTGCTTGCAAAGCCTGACAGCTCGCCTTGAATTTCCTGGTGCCCTTGTAGAGCCAAATGCCCAAAGTGGAGCCCGTGTGTCTGGAGTTCGTTTGCAGTGGCAGAAAGCCCTGATATGTCTATATTCTCTCTCCATCCCTTTTTCTTCCTCTCTCTTCAATAAATAAAAGAATTTTTAAGAAAAAAAATAACTACAGAAAGTCTTAAGTAATGCAACAAATTGGTCAAGTTATTGAATTGAGCTTTAGTAAACATGTTTGCATTTTAAATTTAAATTCTCAATTGTAGAACATAGTACCTCCATATATATATATATATATATATATATATATATATATATATATATATATATATATATATATTGTCCATAATGAATTACATTATTTAGTGGGCCAACAATGAGTTGTTATCCCCAATTCCCCAATGCCTCCCCTCATCCCCAATCAGCTGGATATCCTTCTCACTGGGCCGTCTGGATCAGTCCTTGTGGCAGGGGACCATGGATAGCCTAGTACTCAGCCCTGTCCTCCTGGCCCAAGTGTGTTGTTACTGAAGGGTGCCATGCTTCTGGATAGTCTCCCCCACTGCGGCTCTCACAATCTTTCCACCCCCTCTTCTGCTCAGTTCCCTGAGTCGTGATGGGTGAGTATTAAGGCTGCTTTAATGTGAGCTTAGGGGTCTTTGTGTCGAAAATTGTTGGTTTCTGTCACCCTGGCTTATCCTGTGTTGATTGAATGGCTGTGGCTGTGGGTCCCTTGTTCATCCCATCATTCTCTGCGGGGTTCCATATGGATCCTCCACGGTATGACTGTGGTGGCTCATCTCTTGCCAGGATCTCAGCTATCTGCTTACGGTTGGATGGTAGGATTAGATAGTCCACAGCTCTCTCGCTGCATCCTGAAAAATACAAACACAATCTCCATCGGAGAGTGAGATCAGTACAGGTTAATAAATAGACACAATTCTGGATTACCTAGATTCTATTTTTAGTAGCCTCTCTGTCAATCGCTCCCATATTGCATCTTTTCTTGTGAGCCCAAGAGTACGGGATCTGGTGCCTATCGCCCTGAATCCCAAGGTCCAGGCAAGGGCTCCCCCTCCCTAAGTGGAATATTTGGCCGAATTTAAAAGCTGTTGATTGTCTCTCCCAGGCCCAGGTTTCTCCATTGCACGAGTGCTCCTTTCTTGGTTCGCTGTTCTCTCCCAGTAGGAGGTGTGGTCAGCCTACTCATGGCCGCAGACTGTGTTTCATGCCAATGGTCTCTGTTTACTCCAGCTGTTGTTGATCAGCTTCCCATGGCAGCTTGTGCAGTGCCTCCCAGCACTGTACTAACTGGCATCTGGGGGCTGATTACCATTCCGGACCTTGAAGGGTCTCTCGATGGTGATCAGTGGCATTCTATGGTTTCTTCAGCAACAGGGTTTTGCCTCAGGCCTGGGGAGGGCACTCAAGAGCTTTGACAGAATTCTGTCTTGTTTTTGGAACCTCATGGGTCACTTTGGTCAACAGCTCAGTGAGGGAAGGAACCAGTGGCTGGACTACAGCTATACCACCCTGAATGCACACGATCTCGTCAGAACATAGTACTTTCACTGACCTTAAGGAGGGGCTCTGACATATTAGAGGAAACCTGACAGGCTGGGGGTAGCTCAGGGGTAGGGGTTCAAGGCCAGCATGTGCAAGGCTCTGGGTTCAACCCCAAGCATAGCTTAAAAAAAACAAAACAAAGCAGTAGTTTGTTTTCCTTCATGGTATCTCCCCATCTTCCTTCTTTTTCTATTCTGCAAAGTCCGTAATAATTCAAATTTTCTCTCTGTGCAGCACAGCTCTGCTCATTCTGGACAAAGGCTCATCGAGATTGGAGAAGGGTGACCTCTTCCTTGATGATTGTGAGGTCTGAATTGTGACAATCACAGAGCTTCTTCACCCAGAAGAACCTGAAACAGTAATTGCTTCTTCTGCCACAGTTCTGAGACTACTCAACTCTTCCTTGCTGGAAACTGTTTGTACAGTGAACTTGGAGCAGCACTCAAGTCTGTTGTCCCCTCTCCTGACCACACAGAAATCACCTTCTCCCACTGCTATGCATTTAGTGAAGCCATGGCTGCCTGTGTGAGAGCTTTCTCTTTGTTTTTCTCTTTGACAGTGGACTCTCAGCCAAGATGTCTGAGCGATGCTTTACTAAGATCCCAAGGCCACGTCCAAGAGAGCACTGGGCACATTGGAAATAAATCAGCATTGGCCATGGTGTTGGTGCTGGCTCTAACTCAGTGCCTCGGCAAGGTTTACAGACCATGGTTGTTGCTGGTCAGAGACTGCCCTTGTGCTGGGTACAGAACTCCTGGCTGAGGGGCACTCAGCTAGCCCTGTCCCCACACTCTTGTCTTATTTCCACTGTCGACATCCTGGTGATGTAGAATACTCAAACTTCTCATCGTATATCCTTAAACCTCCTGTCTACATCCTGGTGCTATAGAATCAGGGTCCAAAACTTGACCCTGAGAAGATGATTAATTAAAACATTGTCAAATAAGAAAACGAAGAGCAAACAGGATATTTCAGTTACCTCTGTGTTGCTGGGATAAAACACCAGATCAAAAGCAGTTGATGGGAGGAAAGGGTTTATTTTGGCTGATGGTCTCCAGGGAAAGCTTCGTGGTAGCAGGGACAGGGTGGTAATGCAGAGCTTTGCCAAGGGGAGCTGGCAGTAATATTCCTAAGCCCACCCCCAGCAACACACCTCCTCCAGCAAGGCTCCACCTCCCATATTGCTACCAGCTGGGGACCAAGCACTAAAAGCACATGGGTTTATGGGGGACACCTGATTCAATCTACCACATAGGTTTCCATAACTTGTTAAATTAGAATGATCTGGAGAAGCTTGGTCTGTTCAACCAAGAAGTGTGGGGGAGGTATGAAAATATGCATTTAAGAGAAGCATCTTATGATTTGTACAGTAAAGCGAACTTTAAGACTATTGGGAGAGCGTTGAGGAGGGTTAGAGAAAGGGGCGGGAGCAATGGCCTTCATGTCCAAATACCTGCCACTAACTAGCTGTGTTTGCTTGCTGACAGGACTCTTCTACTTATTCAGTCCTTGTCTGCTCATCTCTACACCCAGAGATGGGAACTGATCAATCTCTGAGGTTCTTTTCAGTTCTGACAGTCTCCCCGCCCTCTAGTGCAGTAGGCAGGGCCTTCAAATTCACAGTATGAATGATCTGTTTCTAAAATTTGCTGGATCCTCCAATGACGTGTGTGTGTGTGTGTGTGTGTGTGTGTGTGTGTGTGTGTGTATACACTCATGCTGTGTTCGAATGTGTTTGGATATTTGGCCCCCAGAAGTTGGCACTGTTGGAGAAGGCTGTGGAACCTTTGGGAAGCACAGCCTTGCTAAAGGAAGTGGGTCACTGAGGTGTCATAGCCAGGCCCCACTTTCTGTTTGTCTGCTTCTTACTTCTGGTTGCCATGCCTTCCCCATCATGATGGAGTGTATTCTTCAGGAACTGTAGAATACCTTTCCTTCCTTTAATCGCTTCTGGCCAGGTAACTAATACACCTACTGAGATAGAACAGAAGAAAGCTAGCTTCTTTTAGGCAGTCTCAGGGATTGGGGCCCAGGAGATGCCACTCCGAATGCCACGTCTCCTGGTAGAACTGGAACTCGTGTCTGATAGAGACTGATCTATAATGCTCCCTGCTTTCCACATACAGTCTAGCTAGTCAGCTGGCTCAGGTGTGGGCTGGCTCTGGATCCACCTTCAACATCTACCACTCTCAAAATCTACTCACCCATCTGGTCCTCCCCCTGCATACCTGAATCTGACACTGTAATGGTGGCTGTCTTCTTGTGGTCCCTCCCTTCTGCTTTTCTAGAGACCTTTGGTGTGAGTTTCTTGGCTCTTATCCTGTGTAGCCTGGACCCACATAAGTTTGGCCCCTCCTCTGGGTGGGGGTGGGAGAACATAGCCTGTCTCTTAATCTAAGTTTCTCCTCTTGTCTCTGCTTTATAGTGTGGGGTAGCTTCTCACTTAATTCTCTATACAACCTTCCTATAGTCTCTGAATCCACCACATATCTGTTTATACTCTGGATCTACCACGTGGGTGCTCTCACCAAAGGTCCCCCTAACTTCCCTCCATGAGAAAGCACGTGAGGGGGGTGCCATGTGTATCTCTCCTAAGTCTCCCTCTACACACTCCCACTACTCGAATCCTCCCTTGGAAGCCTCAGTTTCTCTCACAGATCCGCATTCTCGTGGCTCCACTCCAAGTCTCTCTTTAAATGCCTCAGTTTCTCTTAAATGATGAACTACTTTTTCACGTGTTTGCGGCTTTACTGCAGTCTTTCCCTAAAACTCCAACGTTTCTTAAAGAAGCCTTGTAAACTATGCAGTGTTTTCCACATGAGAGCATGTTCTGGCCTTCCTTCCCAGATCCCATTTCCTCTTAAATCAACTCCACCATTTGTGATTTCTCCCCAAATAAACTTAATAATTCATAACTTGTCCTTTAGTCATCTTTATTAATTCTTTCTTAAAGTTAGGACAGAACTTGAGGTTCATGTATCTGGGAGACCCCCCCTCCTTGAACCCCCAAATCCTGCATCATTGCCATCCCAATGTTCCTGTTCCTCAGGCTCCAAGCAACATATGTGTAAAGTATGATTTGTAGGAAAGCAGGCAGATAGAAAGTATCCAGTATTTTTCTTTATTCACATGGGCCTTCTACATGTGTGATTTCTCGAAACTCATGGGAAGCAGGATGTCACTCTCTTCAATGCTCATTTCTTGTCTGAATTTCCTGCTCTCTGCTTTGGCTCTCTCCCCTGCGAGTCTTTCTTAAATCACCACCACTTAATTTCTTTCCTCCCTGAGGAGGCTCCGGGGCGGATCCTCCCACACGAGCGCATGTTTCTTCTAAATCTCTACGTGGGCTTCTAGATCCTGTCTTCCATGTACTTGTGATTCTGCTCCAGCCTTTTCCTAGATCCCAATTTCCCTTCAATGAACCTCACAGTTTATGGTTTTCCCCTAAATAAACTCAATAGTTCATTTATCTTTCTTGAGTGTTTTTTATTAATTCTTTGTTAAAATAGGATAAGGACCCAAAATTGGGGTTCATAAGTGGGAGACCCCTCCTGAACTCCAACATCCTGCCTCAATATTATTTTACATTGATCTATTACAAACAAACCTTAAAGTAGCTCCCAGGATCCATGCTTCATGGTGTTAATATCCTAATATAACCCCCTGTGGTTGAGCTTGTGACTTGTTGCAGTCAACTTTCTTGTTGCTGGAAAAAGAACCGGACCAAAAGCAAGCTTATGGGAGGAAAGGGATTATTTTGGCTTACAGACTCAAGGGGATGCTCCATCATGGCAGCAGAAATGATGGAATGAGCAGAGGCTGGACATCACCTCCTGGCCAACATCAGGTGGAAAGCAGCAGGAGGAGAGTGTTCCAAACACTGGCTCTAACACCCATAATTCCGCCCACAACAACGTACCTCCAACAAGGTTCTAATTCCAAAATTGCCATCAGCTGGGGATCCAACATTCAGAACCCATAAATTTATGAGGGAACGCCTGAATCAAACACTATGTCAGGGTGATGGATGTCATGATTGGCTACATTATGTAAGTTTAAATCTTGCTAGTAGACTTGCATAGAGCCTTTGTCTTTCTTTTGCTGCCTTTGAAGATGCAAAGGGCATTGAATCCTTTAGCCACAAAGAAATTAATCCTTTCAACAGACTGCAGGAGACTGGAGGTTTGATGCCCTAATTGTAGCCTTGTGAGAAACCCCCAACCAGAGAGCCTGTCTAAGCTGCGTCTAGGTGTCTGACCATAGCACTGTGAGACACCAACTGTGTGCTATTTTAGTTCTCTTGTGGAGATTTGTTACACATCATTATGAACACCAGTTAGGAACTGATACAACAAACCACCCACAGTCCAGGGATGGACAGTGTTTATTCTGGGGTTCATGAGTTTGGAGGTGTTCTGTAGCTGAGCTAAATTAGACTGGATGCAAATAGCATATATGGGTACAGGCTATATTCGTATTTGTTCCACATAAATGGTCTTAGGGTGTCGGCCAAAGGGCAGCAGATTTTCAGTTACCGACTCAAGAATCAAGCCAAAATGTATGAGCCCATGTAAGGCCTATGCTTATGTTATATCCACTGCTGCTTCATTGGTCAAATTCTGTCACACGGATAAGCCAACTGCCAGTGGGAAATGAAGACTTGCTGTAAATGGTCTAAGAGCTTTAAATCAGTGTAGCCTCTAGCCTCTGGCCGCATAGTTTTGTCTGAAGTACCTCGTGCATGCCAGCTCATTCTGTTCTCCCAGAAGTCTTATGAAGATGGCACATGAACATTTTATTTTTCATTTTTTAGATGAAGGGAGAAGGGCTCAGAAGGCAAGATGAATCCCCAGTGTCTATGGCTTGCTTCTGGCAGAGTGGGGGACTGTAATGTCTTTTCTGCCTTACCCTTGCTTTCTGTAGCACGTGGACTTCCTACACTCTGCTGATTTATGTTAATAGTGCTAGCAATATTCCATTTTAAGTGCTGTGAAAGCTGTTGGGTATTTTAAGTCAGTCTGAGCTGCTTCATTGCCCTGAATGCCCTCTTCTTGGGCTTTGTATTGGCCATTGGCTATGTGGGTCATGGGCTCCCCTGACCACTCCAGACACAGTGTGCCCAGAACACTCACAATCCTATCTTGGTGTTCAATGCTGGGTTCTCAGCGGAGGCTCTCATTCTTCCTAGATGCCTTCCTTGACTTGTTCTCTTTCATCATGTCATTCCCCTCTGGGTGGCACTTAACTCACTGAATCATAGTCACCTGTCTCCCCACTGGGCAGTGGGTGGTGGGCTCCCTGGAGGCAGGAGCTATGCTGCTCTGTTATCTTTATGCCAGCCAGCATCCAGAGCGCCATGCCCATATGCTACACATACTGTTTGCTTACTGACTGACCAACTCATGCTTTCTGTTTGTGGTCTCATAAGCCACAAATGCCGTCATTTATCTGTGAGCAATGCCCTGCACAAATGCTTTTATCCCATTGGTTTCTTCACCTTGCACGATCCCTCTCCACTATTAACTCCAATCTGGATTATTCTGAAAGAGCTAATGGAACCATCTGGGAATTTCTAAATAACTTATGAAGTCACTTTGGAAAAAGAATACCAGAATGTTTCATGCTGAGACTAACTTTCAGTTGACCAAATCCCATTATTTTTGGGGTAGAACCATAGCCTTAGGACAGACCATGAAGGCATCAAATGTTATAATCAGAAATTTTGACTCTAATCTGAGAGCAATAGGTCACCACTGTAGTTTTTTTTACCACTATAGTTTTAAGTGGCAATAAATGTGAGCAAGTAACTATTCTAGAAAGATCCAAATGAATGAACAAAGGGGAATGAGGATTATGTGTGAGAAGCTGTTGTCCAGCTAAGAATCTTGGCAGTTTAACAGAGGTAGTGATGGAGGGAAGGGAATATGCAGACTCGAGCAGTCATGGACAGAATTTCTCAAGCCTGGAGACCACACAGGTCTTGTCACCCCAGCCTGCCTTAGACATTTTTGGTTCTATGAAAAGAGTCCAGAAACCCAAGAGCCACTCCCACAGGAGTGATTTACTTCTGGAGACAGAGGTTAAGCTGTGTGTCCCTGGACAAGCTCTGTAACCTCTCTAAATCTCAGATTTGCACAATGAAGAAATGGAAACTTCCGTAAAACCAAAGGAAACATATATAAGTGGGGTCAGTGGGTGATGACCAGATTGAAGCTTTCTAAAGCACTCTCCCAAGCTGTACGCACACGTAACCATTACAAGTCTGCTCATCCTTTGGTGGTCAGCTGAAATGGCCACCTCTCCCCTGACCACACCAATCCTCTGTCCCTGGCATATGCTGCCTGGTTAGTTTTGCCTTCAGGACCATTAGGATCTCATTAGGAGAGATTCCCTTCTCCTAATCTCCAAGTGAGACTACTCTCCTGCTGTATTCCCCGTGTTCCTCTACCTCCCCATGCCCCGTCCCTGCCTGTCTAGGCATCCATTCCAGTGTGTTTACTTTTCTATTATTTTGTTCATATGTATACTTACTTGCCAAATGTCTCCCATCATCTTGTGAACAAGCATTGCTGATTTGCATAAGTGAAGCTATGTTCTGAACCTCATTCTGGTTCTTTCCTTTGCTGTCCACTGTCCTGAGTTGTTCCGCTTCATCTCTGTTGCTATGCTCTGCATCCAATCCATTGTGCTCACTGCGATGTCCTATCTGGTACTGGATGTCCCCTTCCATTTTACCTGTTCATTTGTCAAACGGAAGACCCAGGGTGACGTAACTTCCCCCTCACCAACGTTACGGCAATGAGCAGCCTCAGTCATGCTCTCTTACAGCAGTTCTCCCTTGGGGATGATTTTGCACCACTAAAGATAGTTTTTGACAGTGTTTGGAGACATGTTTCGTTGGCATAATTAGGGAAGCATGCTCTCAGCTTCAAGTACATAGATCTCAAGGGTGCTGTCCAGCGTTCTGCATTGTGCAGGACAACAGCTTTGCATACTCAGAATTAATTCTTTCCAAATGCTAAGACTGAAAGACTCTGCTTCATGAACATGGACGTGGATTTCCTGGGAGCAGGCTTGCTGGGTTGGTGCATGTGTAGTCCAGACTTGGATGCTGTCCAGCTTGGGGGGGACCAGTCTGTGTTCCTGTCACAGTCCAAGAGGCTTCAGCTGCCCACCCCCTCTATCAATGTGTGGATTACATAACATTTTCATTTTTTGCCATCTCATATATATTAAATGAGGCTGGTTGTTTTAACTCACACTTCTCTGATTATTAAAGATTTGACTGTCTTTTCATTATGTATGATGATTACTTGTCAGGAGGCCCAAATAATCCAGAAGAAAAGCTGGGTGCTTGTCATTTTACCTTATCTACCAGTTTCGATCAATCATTTCATCTCTTGGAGTATCTTACCTATAAAATCCAGAATAAAAATAGTCACTCTGTGATTTATTGTCATACCGTTATTACTGCATCATTGTCACAAATGAGACCGTGAAGTCCAGCTTTGCTTATCACATGATAAGCACTAAACAAAGGTGTATTATGATGATGATGTCATAGCTTTCTCGTTAAGTTGCATAGGAAAGTACTTAATACCGTATCAGTGAGTGATAGCCAAGGGCGGAGGGAGGAAGAGAGGACAGGTATCTTCCAACCTGGCTCACCTCAGACCTGGAAGTTTATTGCTTCCATTGATACTGAACATCTCAGGGAAGTCAAATTCTAAGGCTACGAGAGACCACTCGATTCTTCTTATTGTCCGACAATAAACAGTCACAAAGACAAAAGTGTCTGCGTCTTAAGGACATGTTCTGTTTATTAGTTACCTAGCAACTTCCAGCATTTCACAAACACACATGTGGTTCAGTCCTCATGACTGCCCAGCGAGGTGGGCATTTTTATCTGGTTTCACCAGGTCTTTCTATAACCTGCACAAGCCTCCTGTGATTTGCACTTGGGCCTCTGACTCCACTTGGCCCTAAACTCAGACTTGTTCTTGGAGAATATATAATTTGCATAGGCCAGAGAACATGGCTGAGAAAGGCTACTATCTCAAAATGTTTTATTTCAAATATACTGGATATGTCTGAATGTCTGCAGGGGCAAGAGCTCTCAGGAAACTTGGACCCTGAAGCAAGCCTGTGACTGTGCATGTGGCGAGAAGCACTTCTCCAGTGCCTTCAAGTCAACAAGCCACAGAAACACCACGGTCTTGTGGCCTGTGGTTTTGTGCAGCTATGAGATGATCTTCAAGCTTGGTCTGAGTCAACTCAGATTCAATCTGTTGCTGTGAGCAATTCTAAAACAAATATGAGTAAAGTATGTGGTCTGTAGCCCCGGTTTTCAGGTTCCTGTCTGCACAGTTGGGTTCCCAAAATGCCTTTGCAATTCTGCTAGAAATACCCTTTGTCTGGGATCCACAGAAATTGACTTCAGGGAAGGTTCATTCTGGGTGTTCTGAAAGGACCAGATCTCCTTAACAAGCTTATTTCCTGCCTAACAAGTACAAAGAGCTAATTAATCACCATGAACTCAATCTGGCCATTCTTCCTAGAGCGAGTAGGGCAGTCAGCATTTGCTGCGAGAGGATGAGGAGAGCATCATTACTGAATACCAAGTGGAGTCAACTTCCTTTGTACCTGGTTCTCTGTAAGATTCCTCTTGTTTAAATTAAGCTCAGATCTGACACTGGGAAGTTGAGTACTTGGCAACAGTACCAAGAAGAAAATGAGATACTTAATTACTTTCTTGTCCCTATCACTGACACTGACACCCCGAATATTGTGCCTTGGTGCTTCTCTTTGATAGCTATAAAATGCACTGACATATTTCACTGCAAATTACTTCTTAAACCATTAACCATAACCTAATAAAGAGACATTTTGACAGAATAAAATGAGAGAGGTTATTTTTTATAGGGTGAAAACATTTATGAGTTGATATAAAAATGTAGTTCAGGTGGTTTGACTGGCCTGCTTCAGCGTACCACAGCTACAAGGCAAGCTCTTCCTTAGAATGGACTCAGTGGTTTCAGTATTTTTTGCAATGTGAATTAGTTGGAATCATGAATTTGGCTTTAGCATAGGAATGTTTGAAAGACAGGAGGGCTGAAGAAGGTTTCCTACATCAGAGCTGCTCAGGACACAGGGATTTGAAAGTTGGAGCTCTGGATGAACATGTCAGGGCTTCCAGGAAGGGTGGTCACGGGCAGGCTTTGTTCTGCAATGGGTGGGCACTTGGGTCCTGTTGCGGTCAGCATTCTAGTTGCTGCGCAGAAAGAACCCAAACAAAAGCGGCTTGTGGAGGAATGGGTTTATTTGGCTTACGGACTCGAGGGGAGACTCCATCCTGGCAGGGAAAATGATGGCATGAGCAGAGGGCTGGACATCACCTCAGCCACAGCACTGCAAACAGAGGCAAGAAGGTGTGCCAAATACTGGGAAGGGGAAACTGGCTTATAACCTCCAAAAGCCCGCCCCAACAACACAGTTCTAGTGTGATTCTATTTCCCGAATTGCCATCAGCTGAGGATCGGTCTATCAGAACATATTTATTTGTTTGTGGGGGACACTTGGATCAACCATGACAGGTCCCAAGACCAATACATTGATGATTATTTTGAGTCAGGCAGAGCCACCATAAGGCATTGTGAAACCCCAGGGTTTCTTAGAGGGAATCCTGACTAGACACATGATTAAATTTACAATGACAAATTTCAGGGTTGCATTGAGATCCAGTAGTTGGTGTGTAGAGATTTGGGATACTAAATGTGGAGATGGTAGGGACACATCTATAGGCTTATCGTCTAATTGGTGCTGGTAAAGCCCCTGTTTCCTGGCACCTTTTAAAAAATATATATCCAGAGATTAGCTCTTTTTACTCATTTTGTGAAATGTACCCCTATTAATTTCATGTCTCTAACGATGGGGAAAAGGTAATGGTGCTGTTATGGCACACACTGCCATGCTCTATGCCAGCTGTGGGCATTGAGGCCACCATCAATACAGAGGATGGGAAGCAGAGGGCATCCCGAGGGCCTGAGGAGAGCAGCTTCCTGTGAACATGCACGAGCAGTCCTCACACAGCACAGTGCTGGAAAAGCCTATTGACCTTGAGGAGGACTCATAGTGAAAGTTGTTGGGGAACATGGATGCAGCCACATCTGAGGACTGCTTGGCTCACAGTGAAGAACCTGGATGATGGGAGAGGAGAGGGTGGTGAGTGGGCTGGGTGCCCAGTGTGCCAGCATGGAGCTAGGCTGGGTGGCATCATGGCCAGATCACAGATGGGCATGAGCTAAAGCCCAGATCCTGCTCAAAGGACTGCCGAGACCTGCCATAAGTGATGTGCCCAACATAAGGGATCTGAGCTGCAGCAGGGGGCCATGAACCTCTCTTCTCTGACTCTTAGATCAACAGCCCCAGGAGGTGCTGGGGTTTTGGCTGCATGCCCAGTGCTTAGTCAAAATGCCCTCACCATTCCCAAGTACCCTTACAGAGCCAGGGAAGTCCAAATATCCCCTAATTTCCCAGCCTCCATTGCAGTTTGAGATATCTGTGTGACCTATTTCAGGCTGAAAAACTGTAAGGAGAGGTCAGCTGGTTGTCTCTGGGAGATTTTCTTCCCAAGTAGAGAGAGAGAGTCCTGTTAGGAGACATGTTTTTTTTTTTTGCATATGGAATGATGCTGTTTGGGGTGGTGAAGACTGACACTGAGCCAGTTTTTCTGCCACCGTGACAGAAAGGCAATCGAAGAATCACAGTGCCTCACGCCCAGCAGAGTCCCTGAGTCCCTTGGGCCAAACAAGGAAAAGCCTTCCTCTCCGTGGTGTGAGTGTGTATATGAGAGGGATTGACTTGTCTATATTTTCAGAGACATTTTTGGCTAGATATTGCCACTCACAGCCAGCAGCATGCCAAGTGATGTTTTGCAGAAAGTATTCCATAGATTATGGAAATGTTGAATATTATCATTTATCTTCTAGCAATATGGCTCTTTAGGAAGTTCTGCTATTCTTAGTTTTTCCCAACTGTTGTTAACTGTGATCTTCTCTTTCTATTGATGTAATGACCCTGTCACCTTTTGTATAGATTTGCTCGATGGGAACACTTTTTAGAAAATGCTAAAGGTGTTAATCAGATATACCCAAGTATTTCTTTGAAGCTGAGTGTTTCAGACTTTGTGTGTGTGCATGTGTCTTGCCTGTATATATGCATGGTCATATGTGTGGACACATATGTGTGTGTGTGCACATGTGTGGAGGCTAGAGTTCAATGTTGGATATCTTCCTCAATTGCTTTTCTACCTTATTTTTATATTTATTTATTTATTTGAGAGAGAGGGAATGAGGTAGACAGAGAGAGTGAGTATGGGTGCACCAGGGCTTCCTGCCACTGCAAATGAACTCCAGACACATATGCCACTTAGTGCATCTGGCTTCACGTGGGCACTGGGCAAATGAACCCAGGCCATCAGGCTTTGCAAGCAGGTGCCTTTCATCACTGAGCCATCTCCCTAGCCACCACCTTATTTTTTTGAGATGGTTTTTCACTGAATCCATATCTTACCAATTTGGGCTAGTCAGCACATCTTGGAGCTCCTCCGACTTCCACCTCCCCAATGCCGGCATTAAGGTCCTTGCTATCTAATGCCGGGCTTTGATGTGGGTGCTGGGGATCTGAACTCTGGTCGTGATGCTTTTGGGACAAGCATTTTACCCACCAAGGCATCTCCATAGCCCCACTTCTGACTTGTCACTAACGCCTTTGCCATCTTTATAAACCACCACCCCTGAAATTTCCTTCTTCCAGGAACAGGCACCAACCCTTCCCCTGTGCCAGGAGCAACAGGGCTATACACCTTGGTGTCCAAGTTAGGGGCGATAGCAACCCCTGCCCCCGAAGTTCTTCTCAGCCCTCAATGGCCTTGTTGATGAAGCAGCCATCTCTTACCAGTTCCTCTACCATTTCTCTGAGTCTCTCCGAGACAAGTAGGAAAAATGCTGGGGCCAGAGGCTGTGCAGCAACTGTCAACTCGGGAAGAGCCACGATCTCCCTGGAGCTGGCAGAGACTGAATCCTGGGAGAGGCATGCACTCCCTCTCAGCGAGTCAGAACACAGCAGATGGCCTATTAGCCAGAAAGGAGTTTCATTAGCATCGCTGAAACAGCTACGGAGACGTGGCTGAACCCACTTGAAGCCTTCAGACAAGCTTTTCAGACCAGGTGGTTGCTTGTGCATGAAACAAATAATTTCTATGTTATGTTTTGTTACCTCTGGGTTGATATGGTAGAAAGCAAAAGCCAGTTTGCACTGCTTTCTGTTTGCATTGCATTTCATGTCTCTAAAGTGATTTTCATGGGCTCCCCGAGGAGAGTGCTTTTGCTCTGCCCTTATTATAGAGCACAACTTGCCTTTTTTCCACCAGTTAAGCCCACCAGGCTTAGAGTCTGTATCTTGTGCTTTGCTGAGCTCATTGTGGGGGGCACCTTTACAGAGTTACATTTGAGTAACTGTCAGATGCAGCTCCCATACCTAGTGACAGGGTTGTCTAGGCTTGGATGCAGACTATCCTTGGTGCTGAGACTGTGCCTATCATGTGAATTATTATCAGTTTTAAAATTTTGAAATGGCTGGACTTTCCTAAACCTCTGTGTCTTCATCTATATGTTGGGAATGACCACATGTGCCCTGAGCATTCCGCAGGATGGTTGTAAAGAGTCCGTGGAGAAGCTGAGCTCCTTGTCAGGTTAGTCACTTTTCTTCAGTACCTAGCTGGTTCCTTGGTGTGAGAGAAGAATCCAATGGTTGGATGTTGACTAAAAGAGTGAAATGACGAGAAAGCATTCTTGCTCATTGTACTTTAAAAATCTCATTTCAGGAGTTTATAATTATAGATTTAACTGTATAGTTTAGGAAATTGTTTAACATTTTCATTTGAAAATTGCTTAACTATAAAATGGTGTACAAAATAATATTATTTTCCTTGAACAAGAATTGTCTAAAATAGAGATAATTAAAATGAATATTTAAAAAATATTTATTTATTCATTTTCAAGCAGAGAAATACAGAGAGAGAGAGAGAGAGAGAGAGAGAGAGAGAGAGAGAGAGAGAGAGAGAGAGAGAGAGAGAGATATGGAGAGAGCACCAGGGCCACCACCTTGTTGGTCTGACATATGTGGGTACTGGGGAATTGAACCCGGGGTCTTAGGCACCAGAGGCAAGTGCCTTAACTGCTGAGCCATCTCTCCAGCCCTAAAATTTCAGCTGAGGTGACAGTTCAGTTGGTAAAGTGCCTGCCATGCAGGCATCAGGATCTGACTTTAGATCCCCAGCACCCATGTAGAAGCTGGGCATGGCTGTGTGTGCTGCTAATTATGGCACTGAGGAAGCAGAGACAGGAAAGTCCCTGAGACTTGTTGGCTAGTCAGTTCAGCTAAATTCATGAGCTCCAGGTTTAATGAGAGACCCTGTCCCCCCCCCAAAAAAAAATAAAGAATGATTGAGGAAGACACCTGACCTCTGGCCTCCACATGCATGAATAACATGTACACATGTGTCCACACATCCCGATATGGATACACATATGTGAGGGAGAGAGGGAAGGATGATAGGCAGTTAGGAGAGAAATTTGAGCTGTGGTGGTGGAGAGATCATTTTCCTTATCCTGTCTTGATCCTCGAAGCCCTTGGATGAGGGAAAAGCCCCCAGATAGGATGCTGCTCCTTCCTCTTAGCCAGCAGTTGAGTTACTGCTGAGAGGGTGCTTCTGTGCTCAGACCTGAGGCAAGGATGGTTGTGTGTGTGGGGGGGATCCAACCAAAAGCCCAACTCTGTACTCATGGAAACAAGCTGGGCATATAGTCCACTGTTAAGTAAGAATGCATGGACAGGCAAGACCCTGTGTATATGGTGTTAGTGATGGGTTTCTCTTTCTGCTTGGTCCTGTGAAAGGGGGCCAGCCTCTTTCACCATTGTGGAATTTCCCCTGGATCTGTAGCTTCAATAAATCCTTCCTCCCATAAATTGTGCCTGGTAAACCTGGGGTCTCACCTGCCCATGCATTCTTACTTAACAGAGCAAGACCCTATAAAGGTAAACATATTTTAGACTGGGGAAGGGGCCATGATCTTAGATATAAACAGGTGGTCAGGGCCATCCTTCTTAATCATCCCTTGATAGGGAATCCCAAAATAGCTTTTGCTTACTTTCACTTGTGCCTGAATAAAATCCACTTGCTAACTAATAACTCCTGCACTCTGATTCTTTATTTGTGGAAAGAAAGAACCCGGAACCTCCAAGCCAAGGTGCCACCTCCCTGTGAAACACGTGCATGCACACACACATACACATAGAAATAGATATTAAAAGATTCTAGTTCTACTCACTTCCACAATTTCAGTCAAATATTGGTGATATGCTAGACCTAAACACTTCATGCCTTCATTCCTCCAGTTACACCTTCTGTTCTGTGTTTCTATAAAGTATGTGAAAGTTCCCACGGTGCTTCCTTGAGGTTCGGAAGATGCAGAGATAATAGAATAACTCTGAGGGAGGATGGCCAACTTTTGGATGACTGTAGGAAGAAAACAATGGCAAAATTTTCTTTTTTGATATGTGGCTAGAAGTTCTTCATGTTTACATGTGATATGAAGCAGCACCATGCTAGGTGCTGGTGAGAGAATGGTGGACCATGTAGATGCTTCCATCAGATGGAGAATTCAGTGTATGAGGCATCAATACTAGACAAATGCTGCCATAGAAAAGTTTTATATATTATGTAAGTTATGTTCTGGCTTGAGAATATGGTGGCGGGAGAGAATCAGATCAAGAGATAGGGTGGGCTACTGTGGATGATAAGGACAGGCTGAGAGGTAAATTAATACTGAGGATCACTAGATGTATCCAGACAAAGACCAGGGGAACTGCAGGATGAAAAACTGTAAAAATACCTTACCTGCTGTGATGGTTAGGTTTTGTTGTCAACTTGATCTTTTTAGTCATCTTGGGTGGGTCTCTGAGGTTGTTCACAGGAAAGCAGCCTCTCAGTAGAGGGGGCAGGAGGAGGCTCAGGGGAGCTAGAAATGAACATCCCTTCCAGAGAGGGCAGTGCAGGAAGGAAATTCCAGAGACTCAGGAAGCCAACAAGTTTGGGATAAGGTTGTAAGATACATCCCTAAGGATGTATAAAGGGGAAAGAAATTTTTTTCTTGCCCCCTACCTGTATGTTATTCTGTGTATATGGTGTTAGTGATGGGTTTCTCTTTCTGCTTGGTCCTGTGAAAGGGGACCAGCCTCTTTCACCCTTATGGAACTTCCCCTGGATCTGTAATTTCAATCAATTCTTTCCTCCCATAAATTGCGCCTGGTTTGTCTGACTACAGCACCTGCCCCAGTCATTTGCAGCTCAGAGAGCTAGTCACAGGAGTAAACAGGACAAGTTGATATAGAGGATTCATAGACAAAGTGGAAGATTTGAGGTTTCATCTTATGAGCAATAAGAAATTCTTGAATGGTTTGCAAGAGAGAATACAGTTAACATAAAAAAAATCTCATTGTTCAAAGGGTAGCGAATGAATTGGTGTCAGTAAGAGGTTATTGCTATAAATTAGAAAAGAGATGATGGTGTTTTAGGAGAGAAAGATGGAGGTACACACCATGGAGAGATTTAAAACTGTATTTTGGAGGTTGTATTTCCAGGGCTGGTTGAGGAATTGGGCACTTGGAAACAAAAGAGATGGGTGAGTCATAAAGGGGACAGGTTTTGGTTTGAGTACTTGACTGGATAGAAGAACTGTAGCAAGTAGAGACCTTGGAGATGTAGCATTTGAAGGAAAGCTTTAGAAATACCAACACAAGATACCCTTTTAAAAATATATTTAGAGATGGATCTAGATTATTGTCCTGATTCAACTTTCCATATTTTCTAAGCTGCTGTAGAATTTATTTATTGAGAAGGGAAATGAAATTTACATTTGTAATCTTCATGTTTTGACTTTTAAAGACAACCTTGTCATGGTTGTGCTATGTTTCTCGGTAGCTATGACACAGAGCTCGGGATAAATAGAAATTATATCTGTATATACATACAGATATGAATATTCATTCTGCCAAGCTATGACAAGAGAAGTGTGGGAAATCGTTATACTTTATAATGAAAGCTCGTCTACTTAGCACTATATGACCGAGATGTTGGCTAGATTCCTCAGGTTGTATGAGATTAAAAGCCATGAGGGCAGAAATCTATTTATCCCTCCAGACTGTAAGAAGATCATTACAATTCATTTCTATTGGAAACTTTGTTTGCAGTGGGAGGAAAGGTTGAAGGCAAAGTAAGTATTCAAACTTGCCAATTTTTTTCCAATTCTCTCAGATAGTAAGGAGGATGTATAATTCCTTCGATTTTTGTTTTGATTTGACTTTAGCACAGTGGTGACAAAAACAGACTGTCCAAATTAAAACAGGTGAATATATAGATAGATGTATCTTCTCCTCTCCCCATGGTAAGAAGCCACAGGAGCTTTAAACGAGGCACAGAACAGCCTAGAAGAGCTAGGAGGAAGGCTTGAGCAGAGAGCACAGGCTTCCCAGAGGAACGGAGGTGGAGCTGTTCTTGTAGGCTATCTGAGAAAGAATTCCAGGTGGAGAAAGGGGCCCAGGAAGGTAAGAGCTCAGAGTAGCAGGCTGGGGAGAAGTGGATGGGAGGGTGCTGGGTGGTGGGATGGGATCCACTATGTAAGGTTCCTTAATGAGCTGGGCTTGCTCTTTAACACAGTGGGAAATTATTACCTAAAACTCACAGAAGCACCGCCTCCCGCCCTCCCTCAAATCGGTCTAGGTGTTAATAGCATTCTTCAGTCTCACCGTAAATATGGGGTCGTCCTGCCAACTTGGACTCCTCCCACCCTGGGAAGCTAGCAAGTGGTTCTCTTTGCAGGACTAAGCCACAAGCTTAGCAGGAAAAGTGCCGCCTCCTCTCCTTCCTCCCAGGCTGTCTGGTTAATCAATACTTGTATATCAACTGAGAGCTTAAAAAAAAAAGGAAGATAAATGATAGCCGTTGAGTAAGATGGAGCCTTCAGATTCATGGAGGCCTCAGAGGGAGAAGCAAGGTCTAACGGGTAATTCTGATCCTCTTGGCTGCAGCTCAGGTGATGGATGAAGATGGATTGGTGACAGGCCGGCTGCCCCAGAGCGACGACCGGTCCACCCGCTTCTACACTCACTTTCTTGGAAAAGGAAGAATTGATTTTTCCCTGTCCCTTTGTTTTCCCACTTGCTTTCACATGACTGATAAATCTCATTTCATATGAGGATTAAAAATGTATCATTTGCCATGCCAGGTGCATCAAAAGAGTAAGTTTCATTTCAAGGACATTTTTGAGATTTAAGTAATCCACTTAAAGATCAACTCAAAAGTGCCTCTGTTATCCCAGTACCTGGGAGGTAGGGGCAGGAAGATCAGGAGTTCAAGGTCTTCCTTGACTGCATGGTGATTTTGAGGCCAGCCTGAGCTACATGAGATGCCAGTCTAAAAAAAAAAAATTAAAAGTCAACTGGAAAGATTAAAGTTTATCTGGAGAGATATAAACATGTATGTTTTACTTTTTCTGGATATCACCTGGGGGGTGATCCTTTCAGCAATCACCTTACCTACGCAGTTTTCATCCGTAAACTGTCAGGAGCCTGGAAGGGCTGACCTGGTGTATTTACTGTGCTGGAATTTCTGTAAATCTCTACCCCTGATGGGGCAGCTGGCAATGGTTGGTGACTTATTATGTACGGGAGAGTGGCAACGAAAGGCCCACCGAAGGGCACCAATGCTGTGAGTTACCTGAGGGTATTTTGAAAATGGCAAGTGTCCATCACTGATTTCTAAAAGGACATCAAATCTAATTGAAAGCAATGGGCATCACATTACAGCTGTAAACCATGTACTTAAAATTTCACCCAAGAGTTCTGCTTGAAATTTCACTCAGAAAGTTGATCTGGATGTTTGCATCTAGGTGAAGGGAGAGATGTTTCTAGACCCTCTAATTTTAAAGGGAAACCCATGGGCTTCTGTTTTAATAGCCTCTATGCTTTTCTGGCAGAATGTCTTCCTTAGCTTCTTTTTCAGGTGAAATTCTGAAGGGAACGAGGATTCCCTTCAGGAACAATAGTCACTGAGCTGTAGAAGAGACTGTCTCTTAATTCACATTAATTTAATAATGGTTTTGTGGGCCTTGGCAGCCCTGGATCATAGTACATTGGATTTTCTTCCCAAGCAGGGCAGGAATCTGCCAAGGGACATCATTACCTGCTCTGTCCTCATGCGGGAGTGGCTGTCTTCCAATCTTACTTGGGGGAGCTGTGCTGTACCAGGACTTTGGTTTTGAGTGGGGAAGCTTGTAAGTCTGATTTTTTAAAATGAGCTCCAGGTGACTATTTTTAATAGAACATGTGTGATCTGTTAGTAATATCTATTGCTTATTAATTTTCTATTTCATATTGAAATTTTCAAGTTATCACATCATTAAAACTGAATAATGACACGTATGCACCCACCACCCAGTTCTAATAATTCACTAAGACAATTTTTCCTTATGTATTTAAGAGTCCAAGTATCAGTTTATTTCACAAACTTCAAGTATGCATCTGAAGCATGTGTCTTATTTATTTTGATATAATTACTATGGCCTTTCATCCCCCCCGAAATAATTCTATAAAATCAGTCAGTACCTATACCTTAATTAGTACTAAAAATTAAGACTAGCTAGTGTCACCCAAGGCCAAGGAGAACAAGAGAACTCCTATTAGACATGATTTTCTAAGGATTTAGTATTTCCTAGAGACCGAGGGCAAAGGCTAGACTTTCTTTCAGGGCATTCACCACACACACTCTATTGTAGCAGGAAGAGAAGCCATAACTTGTCTGTTGGCTCCACCTGACGCCAACATCACTCTGAGGAAGGATGAAGTGCTTCATCCTTCCTGAGAGTGAGTTTCTGTTCTTTGGCCTGTTCCAGTCATCCCAGCCCCACGGGGAGAAGAGGAGGAGTCCTGGTAGAACAGGCATGTATCTTACATTGTCTCTCAACTCTATCTGCACGCTGGGCATGTGCTGTGAGATAAATACAGGATAAACATTCTAAATTCTGTTTAACAAATATATTCCTTCATAGGTCCCATGGGTTTTTAAACCAGGGAAAACTAAACGTTATGCTTGATGTTAGCAAAATCGATTAAAATAAAAGTAGCTACATTATATGAACTAATGAGGCTTGAGTTGAATTATAAATTTAGTGAACATCGTGGGATCTCAGTTTCTTTCCAAAACCTTCAGAAAAGTTATGATGTAGATTTTACAATTAGAATTTTTAAAGAATTCAAGGTCACTTCTTCCTCTTGTCTGCTAGATCCTCACACAACCGTCACAGACAGGAAGCACCCTCTCCTTTCAGTTACTTCTCAGGACAGTCTGTGGAAGAGATTTTTCTTTTCCACCACTTTGGAGACAGTGGCAAAAATGTGCATTACTCTTAGGTCACTGAATAGATATTCTGCTGCCTGCCGGAGCAGCAGGGTTCTAGTACCCAGATTGATTCTATACAACTGGCTTTGGGTAGAGGAGGGTCTTGGATGACAGCTTCTTACCAGTGGAAACCTTGTCTGACTCATCTGCATCCCCAGTACATGGTTCAGAGCCAAACAGCAGGCAGCCTTCCAAAGGAACTGTGAAAATAATGCTCTCCATGTAAACACCTGCTTTCTCCAGCTCAGAAGCCATCTATAAATACATCTTCATGATCTTATATCTCCAACAGCTGGATTTTCCACCGGTAAGGTTAATAGCAAGGGCCAGCAGCCATCATTTCCACAAAATTATAGCCCAAAACATGTGACATTAGAATTACTTTATCAGAATTACTGAACAAACACATTGACTTACATGAATACTTATTGAGCTTAAGTAGATATTTTCCACTAACATTGAAAGAGTGTGTGTGTGTGTGTGTGTGTGTGTGTGTGTGTGTGTGTGTGTGCTCAATGCTGTAATCCAAGCACCTTGAAGAGTTTTTGGCATGCATTAGTTGCTTAATTCATGACTATTGGGTAAATGAGTGACTGGAGAAAGAAAAGAAAGAAGGAAGGGAGGGAGAGAGGGAATGATAAAGGGATAAAGGAAGGGAGGGACAGGGGAAGTTAACTGAATACTTCCTACAGGCAAAGCATGATTCTAGGGACTTCTGATGGACAATTTCACCCTCTAGCTGAGTTTATTATAACCCCCCCCAACAGCAGTGCTGTCCTGCAGATGTGTGGGAGACAAGTATGGATTCAAACTTTATGGTATCCATATTTTAAAACGTAAAATGCAATTAAAATTCTATCACTAATGTTATTTATTTAACATACCTGAGCTATCACATGTATTCAGTGCTCTTTGAAATCCAGAGTGCCTTTCACTATCATGGGGCCTCTTCATTCCGAGTGGCCACACACGCCTAGGGTGCGTGTTGACCAGCGAGGCTATAGACAGGCAGTGTGTCCAAAGTCCCAAGTTAGCAAGTGGCAGACTTACATTCAAATCTAGGTCACCTAGCTCTAGAATTGTGGCTTTAATCAGCACGCAGGCTACTCCTATTAACTTCAGATTTAAGAAACACTCGATATAGAAATGAAGCAACTGACTAATCTTTAATTGTTATCAAGTTCCAGTCGATATAACCCCATGATTCTCTAAGGAGTGAATAGAAGAATTTTTACAGTTCTTGTACAATCTTTTCTTGGCATTGGTCTCCTTTGGGGCTTGTTGCTTATTCGAAGACTCCAGGCCAGCTTGCTGTCAAAGCCCTTGCAAGGGGATGCCTCGGGCGCAGATTCTGTGATAGCTGCAGAGGTACAAACGATCTGCAGGCATTGCTTAAACTGTCTGAGAGAAGAGAAAGCAAGGCCTTGATGGGCTGTGATCACGAGATCCCTGTTGCATCCTCCTTGCCTTCTATGCTGGTTCCAATTCACAATGATCAAACCGAGTAGGAGGAAACCTCCGTGCTCCCTGTGGGTGTCTTTTCCATCACAAAGCAGCCTTGTCCTATTGCTGGGCTCTCCCTCTGGACCTGGGGTCCTGCCATTTCAGCCTTTCAGCACAAAGGCTTCCTCAGTAGCTCTTCTTGATCAGCTCTCACAGCCCCTGCACGTGCTAACTGTGTTTTGGACAAAGACTTCTTTTTGAAAGTTATATCTGGCAGATAGAAGTAATCACTATTTATACCATTTAACACCTCGTTATTCAGCTTTTTTTCTTTTGGCCCTTGAACCCACGGTGATCATCTTCCCACTTCAGCCTCCCCAGTGCTGGGATGAAAGGCATGAGCTAAACTTTTCAGTTCTGTGAAACAATCCCAAAATGCAGAAATAAATGCATTCGATTTCATTCATGATTTTGTAGGTCAGGCATTTTGGAATGGCCCAGCTCAATGATTCCTCCTTGCACAGCGCTGTGTAACGGGGTTCAGCTGGAAAAACTCCTGTTTGGGCAAGAGATATATTTGGTATTTTAGTACTTCTTAGCTTTTTTTTTTTTTTTTTTGTTTCCATAGTATGTTTCATCCTCTAGGGGTTTTCCAGTGAGGCTTGGGCTTCATGCAGGGTGGTTTCCCAGGGGTGGGGGTCATGGTTGTTACATTGTGTCTACCTCCCATGATACAGGAACTGACAGTCGGCCCACTTAAGGTTTATGTCAGAACTGATACAGCATGACCTCTGCAAAGTTCTGTTGGTCAAAGCAGTCACCAGGGCCAATGAGATCCAAGGGAATGGAAAGCCGAGAGTCCAGGTGTGGAAAGTGCACATAGGAAGGACAAGCTGAACAAAGTAGAAGCTGATGGTGGCAGAGAGCAGCTCTGGCCTGCAGAGGCAGAAACAGGTTCTCCGAGCTCCAGGGCTCCTGTGGTTCTCAAGTCCAGCACCTTGAACTCATGCAACTGCAGGGCTTTCCAGGGCCAGCCAACCCTGAGGCGGGGCTTGGCTCTTCAAGTCTTTCTCTCTCTCTTTCTCCCTCACTTCCCTTTCTTTCTTTAGTCCTTCCTTCCTTCCTTCCTTCCTTCCTTCCTTCCTTCCTTCCTTCCTTCCTTCCTTCCTTCCTTCCTTCCTTCCTTCCTTCCTTCATATTATTTTTGCAAGGAGAGAGAGAGAGAATGGACACACTAGGGCCTCTTGCCAATGTTAATAGAACTCCAGATGCATGTGCCACTTTGTGCATCTCTTTTACGTGGGTAACGGGGAAATCGAACCTGGGCCTTCAAACTTTGCCAACAAGTGCCTTTAACCACTGAGCCATTTCTCCAGACCCCAAGTCTTCTTTCTTGGGAGTCCACTGGATCTGTATGCTGAAGAGCTGAGTGCAGAGGGAAGGACCCTCCCTCCCTGGAGCAGCCAGCCATCAGGAGCAACACTCAACCTATCAAGATGAGCGCACACAGACAGCCATGCACTGTGTGGCTTGCCTTCAGGTTTTTCTGTGGAGCTATTGGTTTCTATCACAGCTGAGGGAGGGGATCCCCTCCTAATATAAATGCAAATGTTTACGGATAACTCCATTACAGTTGTGTTTACAGTTCATATCAACTCTCTCTGATCTCTGTACTTCAGCATTTTGTGGTAATTACTGTTAGATTATAGATCTTGTTTCCATTCCCCCCCCCAAGCAGGCCAAACCTTCCATCTTATCAGAGTTTATTATTTTCCTAGGCTGAAGAACTCCCAAACCTAGCCTTTCTAATTTATCCCTAACACTCACATTTTTGAAGGGGTGCATAGTTGAGAAGCTGAGGCAGGAAGGTCAAAACTTCAAGGCTGCTGAGCTTGATAGCAATGCCTGTCTCAAAAAATAAAATTCAAAATACAAAGAAGGGCTGGTGTACTTGCATAGGTAACAGTGGCCTGACTCTTGATGGTCATTTATCCATTTAAAGTAATGTTAGCTGTTCCTTTTTGCAAAGGAAAATCTGTTGACTCTAAATAGGTAGTGTTTTCTCTCTAAACTGATGCTTTCTGTCCCCACTTCCTTCCTGCTAATGGACTCAGTAACAACCACACCAGTTTCATTCCCTTTAATGGGATTAGTAACACCCATTCTATCCTCTAAAGGGATTGGCTAGCTATAAAAATTTCCACACCCATCACCACGCTTGCCTCTGCCTACAGGGCCTCTAACTACCCCAGTTGGCCTCTGGAGCCTTTGTCAGAGAACTCCTCTGCAGGTGTTTGCTCTGAATAAAGTCTATGCTGTGCTGTGGTTCAGCGGCTCTCCCTTGTCTTTCTTTCTTCTCTGTAACCAATTTATACTTTCCCAATGTCTGTAATCAGGGTCAGCATTTGGATAATGGGAATTTCCATGATATCATTTGCTTTCTGGGGTCAAACAAATATGTTAATTGATCTATAACATTTAGCCATTGGAATGAAATGTTCTTGTATATTTCTTGGCAGTGATTCCTGGGATGGTTAATCTAATTATCAACTTGATGGGATTTACACTTACCATGAAAACAAATCTCTGGAAATGTCTATGAGGAAGGTTCTAGATTATGTTGATTGAGGTGAGGTCAGAGGACCCTCATAACTGTGGGTGTCACCCCTCCATGGGCTGGGGTCCTAGACTGAATGAAAAGGACAGGGATGATTTAGCATCAAATTTTATCACTCTCTGCTTCATACTTGTGGATGACATGTGAACAGCTGTTTCATATTTCTGTCATCATGCCTTCCCTCCATGACGGGCTGTTACCTCTAACTGTAAGCCAAAATTAACCCTTCCTCCCTTGAGTTGCTCTTGTCAGAGTTTTGTATCCCAGTAATGATATGATACTTGTGTAATTTGGAGAAGAGTGAAGGCCATTTAAATAGCACCAATACTAATATAAACTCAGTGGGACCTTTCTCTGTTAAGGATCACAGTCAAGTAAATAATACTTGAAAAAATCCTAGCCTACTTTCAATGATCTCTTTTCCATTTCCCGAGTTGGCAATGGTAAGGATTGTGCTTTGTTTGTTTTCCTATTGTTCTAATTACATTGTAACTTGGAGAAGTATGTCAGCAGAATTAAACTCTTTCTTTGCCTGTTGTTATTATCCAATTTTATCCAGTTGACTACATGATATTCCAACACTTCTTCATTTTGCCTGGAAAGATAATTCATTTGGTTGTATTCATGAATTATTTGAGCATTTCAATAATGTTTACTGATGTTAGGGGGTGAGATAAAAATAAATATGATTTATTAAAAATTTAGTACTGCACAAGTGTTTATGGACAAGGAATCACTGGTGTATCCACAGAGGGATAAATCAGGCACTGAGGCAAAGCCCATGGACCATTACAAAGTTTGCAGCTTTCAAAAGTGTTTGAAAGTTAAATGTTTGATTTATTAGGGCTGTGTACATAGAGGACTCAAATTATGCATGTATCATTTGGAAAATGTAAACTGCTTAATGTTCCAACATTATGTGATAATTGCTATTCTAATACATATATAGTGTCAACTAAATCTTTCTGAGAACGGGCAAGGTTGGCATTGATATACAAGAGCACATGTTTCATGTATGAATAAATCAACCTTTCATTGAATTAAGGCCAAGGAGGGAGCATTGAGTGGAACTCAGTGATATTAAAACATCCAGTGCTGTCTTAATCGAGAAATATATAGCAGTACTAGTGAAAAATGGGCCGAAACACACAGAAATCCACTCAGGAGAAGATGAAATCAGAGATTTCTCAGTGATATCTTTTGCAAAGTTTCCAGGAATGAGGACCATGCCTCAGAGTTACTTGTCAAGGTTGATGTTCTCTTAATTGTCCCTTTTGCATTGGTCCCCCTGTGACGTGTGCCATTAACCACTGTGGGTGCTTATTTATATTCATGCTAGAAAGAATGCTTCTGCCTCTCTTACTCACGTGGGTGAGTTTGAGCAGGCTGCTCACTTCTTAAGCTTGGGTCTTGCATGTGGAAAGTGGGAACACTTACTCATAGCTACCTCACAGGGATCATATGAGTGAATGAGATAATGTGGGTGAAGCTCTTAGCAGAAGGCCTGGCACCCTGCAAATGCAGTGTGGCTGCAGTTATTAAATACCTTCTTCAGATGCCTGCCTGTAAGACTGGGAACTGGGGTGCATTATAAAATTTAGGAGAAACAAGGAGGGACCGATCCCTGAAATGCACAAGGCACAAGGCTGTGGAAGCTCAACCTAATTCATGTATCAGCACACTGGTCAATCCTGATTCTTCTCTTTGAGTTGTGAGCTTTTTGACGGGCCTTTGTCTGGTCTACACTGGGGAACCTGTGTCCCCTTAGTCACAGGTGTCGAAGAAGCACCATGAGCTAGAATTACTTTTCTTCCATAGAAAACAGAAGCTAGGGAGATGTGTCGAGCAATGCAGTTCAGGAAGGTGACATAAGTGCATACTTAGGGATGGCCAAAGACATCGTTAGCTCTCACACTATGTCACTGTTGGTGGTTAATTTGTCAAATCTTCAAGCATCTCTGAATCTATTAATGATTAGTGAAGGCTGCCAGCTTTTAAATATATTACCATTCTAAAGGTTCAATGTTCTGAGGATTTCCTTTAAAGTGAGGACATTACCCCCCCCTCACACACACACACTGGATATCTTACAATGTATGTGTTTGGGGGAAATAGTAACACCACATGCATTCTGGATTTCTTTATGCTCATTGCTCCTTTCATGTCCTTTGGCATCAAGAATATTTTTATTTTATTTTATTTTATTTTTTAAAATATTTATTGTCTATAATGAGTTACATTATTTAGTGGGCAAACCATGCGTTGTTATCCCGAATTCCCCAATTCCCCCCCTCCCCATCCCTGATCAGTTGTATATCCTCCTTCGTGGGCTGTCTGTATTAGTCCTTGTGGCTGCTGCCAGGGGGAAGCTGATTGGCGATGACTGGAGTAAACAGACCATTGGCATGAAACATAGTCTGCGGCCATGAATAGGCTGAATACAGTTCCTACTGGGAGAGAACAGCAAACCAAGAAAGGAGCAATTGTGCAATGAAGGAACCTGGGCCTGGGGGAGTCAATCAACAGCCATTAAATTTGGCCAAATGTTCCACTCAGTGAGGGGGAACCTTTGTTTGGAAATGGGGATTTAGGGCAAGATGCACCAGATCCCATACTCTTGGGCTCCCAAGAAAAGATGCACTAGGCATCAAGAATATTGATGCTCTGGTGAGCTGTTTGTCTAGGCTGGTATTGGAGGGAGGGAACCCCCAGTGTAGCAGAGCTAAGGTTACTAGCAGATGCTCTAAACCAGTATTTATGTTGTGGTCAGCTTTCTAGTTGCTGCACAGAAAGAACCCAAACAAAAGCGGCTTGTGGAGGAATGGGTTTATTTGACTTATGGACTCAAGGGGAGACTCTATCCTGGCAGGGAAAATGATGGCATGAGCAGAGGGCTGGACATCACCTCCACCACAACACTACAAACAGCATTAGGAAGGTGTGCCAAATACTGGCAAGGGGGAGCTGGTTTATAACCCCAAAAGCCCGCCCCCAACAACACAGTTCCAGCGAGGTTCTAATTCGCGAACTGCCATCAGCTGAGGATTGATCAATCAGGACACATTCATTTGTTTGTGGGGGACACCTGGATCAAACCATGACAATTGAGGACTTGGAAGTTTTGTTTAGCAGGGCTCAATCTATTCCTATTTGCCATGTTTAAATCAAAATGCTTGTTAACACTCAATACTTATCAACATATGCAACATATTTGTAATGGAAAGACGTTATTACCATGATTTGAGGGCTTGTGTCTCCTTCCTAAGTCATGTTGAATCAGGAGGTGGAGTGTTCAGGACGTGGTCAGACCATAAGGCCTCTGGCCTTACAGATGGGATTAGCTCCTTCTACAAGGACTGGAGGGAGCTAGGTAGTCCTCCTTTTCTCTTTTGACCATCTGAGGACACAGCCAGTATGCCATGCTGGAAGCAGAAACCACATTCCTAGGTAGATACTAAACTTGGTGCTTTGATTGTAGACTTCCGAGCCACTGTATCTGTGGGAGATCAATTTCTATTACTAGTGTCATGTTTTCTTATAGCATCTGAAGTAGGCCAAGACGATTATATTTTCAAAGCATAAAGATTAAGAGTCACTTTGTTTTATATATATATATATATATATATATATATATATATATATATAGTAAATCCTTTTAATACCTGGTTATATAGAGAAAGACACATTCTCAGATTTGCCTGAGTTCAGTCTGCTGGATCTCAGGTAAGATTAGAAAAAAAAACCCACTGGATATTTGTGAGAGATTGTGAGTACTATAAGTAATTATTATTTTGGTATTTATATGAAAATAATTTTGATCTCACGGGCCTTTGTGATTTAGACTGGAGTTATCCCTGATGGTGTGGGGACCACCAGGAAGCCAGGAGGCATTTCATTGTCACAGATGAGAAGCAGGGCCACAGATCTAGAATTGAAGCCTCGATCTTGCTGCTGACAAGCTTTGTGATCCAGTAAGTTATTTAACACTTTGTGCTTCTGCTTTTCCATCATCAAATCAAGTTTATTCTAGTACTCACCTCTGATGACTATTGTGAGACTTGGTGAGAAGTGGGAAAAGTCTCTGGCTAATGGCAAGTGCCCAACTTTTGCTTTCTTGATTAGTTTTTGTGCTTGTGGGAGGAGGGGGAAGCAGGTGCATGGCCTGTACATTTGGAAGCCAGAGGACAACCTTAGATATTGTCCTCAGGAATGATTTCCAACTTGCTATTGTTGTTGCTTTAAGGGTAGACTAGATAGCCAGCAGTCCCCAGGGATCCTGCTGTCTCTGCCTCCCTAGTACTGAGATTACGGAACGCACCCACCATGCCTAGCATTTTTACATGGGTTGCAGAGATTGAATTCAGTATGAATCGTCATACTTGTAAGGCAAGCACTTTACTCACTGAGCTGACTCCTCAGGCCCTGGTTCCTTGATCATTATTCCTATGAAGGTGCTCATCCCTTAGGAACACTGAAGTCCTCACTTGTCGGATGATGATGGCCTGAATAGCTTTGAGGGTCTGGTCCAGCTTTAACATTCTATGATGTTGCTCTAACGCTTTCCCACAACAGAGGTAGGACTGCAGAAAGGAGATTTAGAATTCTAAATCTAAAAAGCACATATTTGTCGGTGGTGTTGCATTTGGTAATTTTTCTCCCTTAAAATCTAGTTAAAACTTTTAAAGACTTTAAAAATAAAACTCAGTGAAAATACATTGTTTCCTTTGGAAAAAATTAAATTTTGCTCTTTTAGTTGGAACCCATATAGATATCAGAGCCAACAGAAATTTAAAAATTTGTTTTCAGGTCCCATGGTGATTTCAGGTCAAAGTCATAATAAAGTTTATCTCATGTCTAAAATTTAATTGAAGAGTAAATGAAAGTATATTTAAAGATTTTGCTGACTCCTCAGTATACAGAAATACACGGAGTAGGCAATAGCCTTTTAATGGAAGAGGAAAGTAAGGAGCCTGGATTCATGGAGCAGGAACAGGGGAGAGAAACAGGAGCCGCCAGGCATCTTGAAGAGGCCCTAGGGCTTGATGAAGGACCCAGCTCAAAAGAAATCAATACAAATGCTTTGGTTTATTTTTTCCTCCATTTCACTTAAGTACTAGTCTCTGATACAATAAAAAGCAGGCACAAAGCGTATTAGAAAGGGAATCAGACGAATGGTCTCAGAAATAATAAGAAGCCCAGCATGTGTTGTATGCTTCTTAATTTACCAGAGCCTTGCTCTTGAGCCATGTGGGGAGGCACAAGGGTTTGCATGTTGAACTTTATTGGAGGACGATGTACAGAGAAAGCATTGAGCCTGAACCAGGTAAAGCGCTGCTCTTTGCCATGGACTTACAATAGCAAAGGTTGACTTTGTCATGAAAATATTCTGGAATCCAAATCACAAAAGCTTGTCTTGATAGCAAGAAACACTATGACAATGGCAAATGTAATGAAATAAGACTCACAGATTTTGCACTCAGAGGTGACTCCCATGATAGCAGTGATAGAGTTTATAGCTAGAATTGTTTAACTGTTATAAAATTCTATTGGTAATTTCCATACTACTGATGTTGTGAGGGATGCTTACTGTCAACTTCCTCATCAAAAGCGATTAGATAAAATAATTGAAAGGATGGGGTCTTGAAGTCAGAGAACAAGTTCAGATTGGAGAGCAAACTCCTTTGGAAAAAGAGGGGCGTGTGTGTGTGTGTGTGTGTGTGTGTGTGTGTGTGTGTGCTCAAAGGCAAGGGATGCTGGCTATAATCAGATGTATTAGGAACTTTGCAGTAATCACTGGAAGAAATGAATAATACCACTTTTCATCTTTTTCCAAAATAAAAGTAGACTTGAAGACGCAAAGACTGGTTTGCTGATGTTTGAACATTCAATAATCATCTGTGACTATATGCCAAGTGAATATAGAGTCCATTGGCTTTCAGTGTGTTTCCTCATCAAATGTGTTATGCCATCTATCCCAGAAGAGTTCCTTATGAGAGGAGGTTACAAACACCATGTTTTCTTCATCTTTTGTGCTCAGCAAATGTTTCGTATCGGGTGTCCAGTCATGAGTACATCAAAATGGCCAGGGATGTAAAGGCTAAGAGAAGTAGGGAGGGCTTTTCTCTTTGAAGGACTGGGTGAGTCAGGAAGAAAGACTTCTGTTGATGCCAAGAAAGTAACTATTGTGCATTGGAGGTATGCATTAGGCACTCAAATAACAGGAGATTGAAGTCCTCAGACATTGAATAGATGTGAGCAGGACACATCTGTGCAGCATGTTTCCCTCATGATTAAGTTGAAAACTGATTTCTTTTCTCTGCTAGGCAATCTACTTTAGAAAGAAAAGGATGTCGTTTCAACACTGCCCATCCTTTGTGATAACTGGTCCAAAGCAAAACACCGTTGACAGTGGAAGGATTTTACTGTTTACCTCCTGGAAACTGGTGGACTGTCAGGGGCGAAAGCCTTTGGGGGCCTTTGGAGGCACACCCTGGCTTAGTCTTGGACGGCACCTGACAGCCTGCCAAGAGGGGCTTGGCTTAATGAGTTTCAGGAGGCGATCGTGGTTGGCTATTATGCACAGGTTCTTATCATTAACCCCCTGATGGGCCAGGAAGCTCTGTATATACTGCCCCATTCCCCGCAATAAAGGACACACGTTCATCAACCCACAAGCGGTGTGTGTGTGTATTTGTATGATCACTGCCCTCCACGGGCTACGGGCAGTGATGGTGGACAGAGTGGGGAGAGGAAAGTGCCTGGTATTGACTTCAGTATGCATTTGTAAAAGGCACCTTGATTTTTCTGTCGCTCATATTTGGTCTTTGAAAAATGGTGGAAGTCTCTGTTTCTCAGTTCCCTCTTATGCACTTGGTTTTGCCTTTTGGGTTGTAAGAGGCTTCTTGAACTTTCTATCCCATTTTTCACTGTCAGGGTGGTTTCCAGTGGATGATATACAGCAGCTCCGTTTTCTTCACCAGCTCGAGTGTACTCCTCTGTGGCTCTGAAGTGTCCTCCAGGGGCACTTGCTTTGAAGGCTTGGTCCCCAGCCTGTGGCGCTGATGGAGGGGAGCTGCTAAAGTCTTGGCAGATGAGACCTGGTGGGAGGAAGTTAGGTCAGTAGGGACTTGCCATTGAAGGAGATATTGAGAGCATGGTCCCTTCCTGTCTCTCCCTTTGCTTCCTGGCTCTGCTCTACCACATACCCACTCTTGCCACAGGCCCTAAAACAAAGGAGCCAAGCAACTGCAGACTGAAGCATCTAACACTATGGATGAGAAAGATATCTTTCCTCCTTTTAAGCTGACTGCCTCATGTTCTTTGTCACAGTGATGGAAAGATGGTTAACATAAATGAATGCTGGACATCTAATGTGAGCAAAGAATGAAATTTTCTTATCACAGCTCTGGGTTACAAAGGTCAGTCGTTACCATAGTAATGACAGAGTTTATTCTGACTGGTACATGCCCAGTGCTTGAGTCCTCATTCTTCTACTAGGGAATCATCTAATTTGTTTTAATCTGGTTTTTCAATAGATAGTCCTCTGATCTCCCTATATAAGTTCATTAGCATTATATCCTGCTGGTTTGATTTAAAGATTTCTGGGTCTCATTTCAAGACTGTTGAACCTCAGTATAAGGTTTGATGTGAATTTCAGGAATCTTTCATTAATTAATTAATTAATTAATTAATTAAGTTCATTAATTATTTAATTAATTTGTCATTTCATTTATCACCGTGCTGAAAATTTAACTTGGGGCCTTGTACATAAGCAGCTACTTTATTATTGAGCTATACTTGAAGTGATCTTTAATATTTAAATAATAATAGACACTTTTGGTGTGTGTATGATGTGTGTGTGTGTGTGTGTGTGTGTGTGTGTGACTGCAGGTGTGCACACACCATAGCACACATGTGGAGGTCAGAGGACAACTTTGGGTGTTGGTTCTCAGTTTTGACCTTATTTGAAGCAGGGTCTTTCATTGTTTACCCATGCATTCACTACCTCTGGGGGATTCTCTTAACTTGGTCCCCTGTGATTACATCTGGCTTTCTGTGGGTTCTGGGGATCTGAACTCAGGCATTCACACTGTGCAGCAAGCACTTTATCTGCTGAGCCATCTCCACATCTCCACAGGACCCTGTGGAGGGTCAGGAGGGAAGGTCATACTCTAAGAAATATTGTAAACCTGTATCATGCTCTCAAGACTAAGTATTACTTCTCAAAATCTCCTAATCAGACACATTCGGATATTAGTAAAAGATTAAAAGCATGTGAGGTAAGAACAAGTGAAATGAGTATGACGTTCACCAGCTCTGTTTCAAGACTGTGTGAAGCAGAAATAAAGTGAGGATACAAAATCGGTGATTAATAGACCTGACCACTTCCTAAATGAGAACTCCAAAGATTGTAAATCATTTGGAGATAGGAGTGATGAGCTGGAAAACAAGTGAAAAATTTTAAAAATCAAATAATAAATGGATTTGAAGAAGAAGCATAGCATCTGCAGAAACTTTCTTCTTATTTGATTGGGGAGAGAGCGGGAAGAACAGGACCTCTGCGAAAGCCTGGGAGGAGGAGCCACATGCTAAACTCCTTTTAGAAGGCATGCCTAGAATTTGGGACAATTCCACATCTTGACTTATGCCTGCCATTGACAAAGGTCATGGTCTTCTCCAGAAGAGTTTTAGATGTCCACCTTCCTGAAACTGATTTGGATTCCAAGTAGGTGTTGTTTTAGATCTCAGGAAGAGATTCTACTGAATTCATCAGAAAAACAAAATGTCCCTCTCTATATCGATAGGAAAGGTATTTCATAACAACAATGGCTTTCATTTCTTCCTTCTGTTCCCAGCTATTTCTCCTAACTACAAGAGGGAGTGCTGGTAGATATTTTTTGAAGTTAGTGCAATTGTACCTATTCCATGAATTCGACTTTCAATGGCATGGAATTACTTAGAAGGCTTCCTTCTTGCAGTCTGCCATGCATAGTGGATGCCTGTCCTGATTGCTGAAAGTGGCCATGGAGATGCCCAGAAGTGCACTGTCTCCAGTCAGTGCAGCCTGTTAGAATCTGTGGGGTCCACTTGCTTCAGAAATGTGAGTCTAGAGAAGAACCCATTGCTCATAACAGGGACATCCTTGGAAATTGGAAGGGGCTTGCCAGGGTTTGAGATATGAGAGTAGTGCCAATATGGATCACTAATTCAAGTATAACTAACAATTATTGATGTGTTGCTCAGTCTGTCTATGCTATGAGTCATTTGCTTCTCCCTTGAAAAGCTGCCTTTGCTCATACTTTATTTGCATAAGCTTATAGACGAGAAGTGATAAAAAGGACGACACCATTATTTTCTTGGGTTCTATGTTAGCCACTGTTTCAGTCAGCTTTTTTGTTGCTGAGACAAAGAACCCAACCAAAAGTAGATGATGGGAAGAATGGGTTTATTTTGGCTTATAGACTCAAGGGGAAGCTCCATAATGGCAGGGAAAATGATGGCATGAGCAGAGAGTTGACATCACCTCCACCACAGTACTGTAAACAGCAGCAGGAAGGTGTACCAAACATTGGAAAGGGAAGCTGGCTATAACCTCCATAAACCCACCTCTAACAACACAGCTCCAACAAGCTTCCAACTCTAAAACTGCCATCAGCTGGGGATCAAGCATTCAGAACACATACGTTTGTGGGGTACCTAGATCAAACCATCACAGCCACTTTTCTTGTAGCTGTGACCCAACACCTGACCAGAAGCACCTTCATGGAGGAAGGGTTTATTTTAGTTTCAGGAAATACCAGTCATCATGGGGGCAACAGCAAGAGGTGGTTGAGTCCACAGTCAGCAAATAGAGAGTAATGAATGCTCAGCTAGCTTTCTCCTCTTAACTCAGTTTACGACCACAACCCATGGGATGGCGCTGCCTGTTGTCAAAATAGTTTTCCTACTTCATTTAATTGAATTTTGGAAACTTCCTCACAGACCTGCCCAGTAATTTGTCTCCTAAGGAATTCTGGATCCATTGAAGTTGATAGAGGTTAACTATCACAGGTTCCATGATTGAGTATAGTTAGGCTTGAGTCTTCCCCTCTACACCCTTTACCCAGAAGAGGTTCAGAATAAGCCACACCAACATATGCCATTCTTGAGAATTATTTTGAGCTGGAGGCAATTGAGAAACAGTAGACATGGGGTGAATGATCTGTCTTCCATTATCTTCCTGCAAACAGAATATAATTTCTTCTGTGAAGCTCTCTCTCTCTTTAGTGATGGGAAGAAATCTAAGTTTACCACAGGAGGCAAGATGGCTCTGAGAAAGAATCTGCTCAAACAAACTTGAGTAGCCCTTTCATTAGTTTTCCCATATATTTGCTTTCTCTAATTTGCTAATTCTACAAGTTCAAAGTCATGTTCTTTTATCTTGTCCAATCTCTACCAAATTATTTCTGTTTTCTAAGATGCTCTTATAAGGCCAAGTTGTAACCCACTTTTCACCCTTTCTTTTAACCCATAGACTTCAATCTTTGCTCTTATCCAAGAAATATCAATATACCAGCTGCAGAGAACAGTTTTAACTCCAGCAGCTACTTCTCCCCTTTCTGGTAAGAATATTCTTAATTTCTTTGGGGACATCACTTCCTTCCCTAATCTCCTTTCTTAGGGTTCATGCGGGGTTTGTAATATACAGAAGTAGGAATCCAGCCAAGGTCTGGCCATTAGCATGGTCCACATAAACATTCTGACTGATTCAAGGTAGGCCATGACCCATAGCAAGCCAGTCAGAGCCAAAAATACCAGCTCTAAACCCACTGGGAATCCAGAAAAAATAACTATTCTCCTACTAATCTTGTTAACAAGGAAAGAATCCACATCTTTTTATTTCCCATCTCTTTTTTATCTATTTTTATTATCAATAAGTGTTGGTACTCTCATTTTCCTTTCTTCCTGCCTTATTCCACTGAGGGCCCTACTCAATGGGATTGCTGGAATGCTCCCTGGGATGGAGGGCTATGAGTTGTGCAAGCAGCAGACTTTTTTAGGGGGAGATAAAGGGAGTTATTTGCCATCTCTTAAAGAGACTCTGCTTGAAAATATAACCAGCACTGTTGGCAGTGTCATCTAAGTACTTAGGGTCCAACAACACCTGAACTCAGGTACCTCTGGACTCTTTGGGTATATGACATGTATGCATGAACACACACTTTTTCCTTCAATAAGCAAGTTCAGTTTGTCTTTCTCTTGAAACTAAAATTTTCCTTATAAATTAAAGAAGTCAAAAATCATTGAAATGATTGTAGCTTGATAAAAATTAATGTGGGGTTATAGATGAAGCAGAAGGTACCTTCCACTCTCCATCTTGGCTTCCTTGTTAGGCTCCTAGAATTCGACAGACAAAAGATAGATTCATTTCTAATCTAGTTTTGTTTTCGCTAATATTACCTGGAATTCCTTCTTGAGTTTAGTTAAGTCCTCATCAAACTTAATCAGCTGATTGACTAGCTCCTCCTGTAGTTGGTTCACTTTAATTCGCTGTGTTTTTATGAATGCGTTTTAATGCACTTTTGAATTGGCTCATATTTTCTCCATTAAGTTCAGTCTGATATCTATGCTTGTATTGTTGAGTTTCATCTCATTTACATCTTTTTTTGACAATTTCCATTTCAGCCATCATCCTGGTCATAATCTCATTCCTATTACAGGTAGGACAAACCTTGCCTGAACCCTAAAAAAGGAGATGAGGGAAGTAAGTGATGCCCCCAAAGAAATTAAGAATACTCTTCCCAGAAAGGGGAGAAGTTGCTGCTGGAATTCCAGAAGTGTTCTTTGCAGCTGGTATATTGATATCTCTTAGCTAACAGTGAAGTTTGTAGTCTATAGTTTCAAACTAGTAACAGCCAAGAAAGGGTAAAATTTGGGCTTATTTCTTTCTTATTCGTGACATCAACCAGTTAATGTATAAATTTAAAATATCTGGTTATAAGGAGTCATGTTCTTTATTTAGCCTGCTTTAGTAAATTTGCATAACTAGGATTTATGTTGGCTTTTATCAGTGCCAAACTGTCTAAAGCCTTTTGGGATTTGTTATAAACTTCCATTTTATTCTCTTACCCAAGCTTGTCAATGAGGAGTCTATTGTAATATATGCAGTTCATCATTATTTGATATCTGTGTATCATTATTTGATACTTGGCACAAGACTCTATTGCTTTTTATAATAAAAGTGAGTGGTTGCTGTTCTTGAAAATATGGAGTGAAATTCACTGTGACATTGGAGAGACTTCACTGGAAATCAAACTCTGCCTGTACTATGGCCATGTCCTTTCTATTACAGTGAGTGTGATGTGATGGTTACAGAGGTGGACTCTGGCTGGGCGTGGTGGTGCACGCCTTTCATCCCAGCACTTGGGAGGCAGAGGCAGGAAGATCACTGTGGGTTTGAGGCCAGCCTGAGACTATAGTGAATTCCAGGTCAGCCTGGGCTAGAGTGAGACCCTACCTTGAGAAACAACAACAAAAACATGGTCTCTGGTCAAATCCCACCCCTTAAACTGTACATGGTAGTTGCACCCCTGTAACCCAGCACTTGGCAGGTGGAGGTTGGAAAGTCAGGATATCAAGGCTATCCTCAGCTACATAGTGAGTTCAAGGCAAGCCTGAGCTACAAGGGGCCCAATCTCAAAAACAAGCAAACAAACAAACAATAATTTCCAGTCCCAGTGCTGAGTGAACAAGTGACCTGGTAGCCTAATCTATGAAATGAAATAATAGAACATCTTTCCTTGCACTTTGGAGGGTGAAATAAACACATGTAAATTTCTTTGCAACACTGTCACATGCTTAGGGTGTAGAGAATGTTGACTTGCTTTCTGTATTAGATCTAGATAGCCTGAATGGTTAGGCCCTTTAGGTCAGTGCTTTGTGTGCACTGTGGCTGGGATTTGCAGACTCAGCATTTCTAACTTCATTCTTTTTTTGCTGTCTGTGATTTGTGTGGTGGTATGGTAATGGTGGTGGTGTGTGTGGTCTTTGCACTGGCAGGTGTGTGGAGGCCAGAGGAACACTGGGTGATCTTCTATCACTCATCTGCATATTTTCCTGAAATGGAGTCTCTCTCTCTCTCTCTCTCTCTCTCTCTCTCTCTCTCTCTCTCTCTCTCTCTCTCTCTGAATGTGGAACAGTTTTTGCAAATCCTCATGATTCACTGGTGACTTTCCCCCACAAGACTGAGGTTACAGGTCTGTGTGGCCATGTTCAGATGTTTATGTGTGCTCCCAGGAATCAAACTCAGGCCTCTCAGGTGCTGTGTTTGCAATAAGCACTCTTAACTGCTCAGCCATCTCCCCAGTTCATTCTTTATAATATAAACACACTGAATGATCTGATTTATATGGAGAAATTCCAACTTCAAAATTTGATATAGTTATAGTAAAAATAATGATAAAAACACGAAAAACAAAATTCTTTTAATGACAAAAAGGAAAGGCTTAAGCATTTGAATACAAAAGCAACTGGAGATAATGATTACTGAAAGTGCTAAGATACATCCAAAGCTATCATACTGCAAACTTACTTAAGCAATGACACTTGCTCATGGTGAGAGCAGGAAGAGAGAGGGTGGAGAGAGATGGGGGCTGCCAGCAGGGCCTGGAGGGATATATCCAGCTGTGCTTTCTGCTTGTGGATTGTGTGTGCTCTCAGCTCTCTCTGGCCACAGTGAAGTGACTGAACTCCTCAGAGTTTCCCTGTTTTAGCTTCATGATGTGGGCATTTCAACCTGGAATCCAGCTGTGGTGAAACCATAGGTGAGCATACAGTAGGTTTAACCGGGAGAAAGAAATCCTTCCCTAGTGTTGAACTTCCTGCCCAAGAGACTGGTTGGCTTGGTATTTCTACCAAGACATAATTTTAGCTGACCAATAGGCCATTTAAAATACCACAAATTAAGAATTCAGGGGCCTCTCAAAACCCCTCTTTCCTCCCTGGGCAAGAGCTATATCTTCCTTCCTTCCTTCCTTCCTTCCTTCCTTCCTTCCTTCCTTCCTTCCTTCCTTCCTCCTTCCTTCCTTCTTTCTCTCCCTCCTCCCCTCCCTTTCTTCCTTCCCTTAAAATCCCCTTCTCTTAAAGTTCTCCCTTTGAAAGTTCTAAGATACAATAAAATCTTTCTGAACCTTACTCACAAACAATTTATCTAACCTCACAATGATATCACATATAATGGGACAATCTTGCAGTGGGTGAATTTAGCCAAGTCTCAGTTGGACTATGTGTTTAAGGGGCACACATGACATTCACATTATCTTTTATTCTGTCAAAGTTTTATGTCTAATATTTGTATCATTTCACCCAGGAGGCAGTGAAAGAGTAGATTCCTGTAAGATCTGTATAAAAGCAGAGAACAACCCCGCCCCCAGAATGTTAAGAGAAAACAACGATCAACGAGTGACTACTTTCTCATGTTGAGAAATGCTTCGTAATGTAAAGTACAATGTGAAGCCCTGTCCAATAGAATGGCTTCAAGAGTGACCTGCTCTGACTTGTTTTACCCTAATTGACTTAAAAAAAAACTTCAAAAAGCTCTTATGTTGTTTTTTTTTTTAACTCATTAAAGTGAAACCTTTCAAAACTGGTAGACACCATGGGCAAGATTTGCACACAACATAGAGCTTAAAATTATAGACAGGTAGGTCTTGGATGAAATGAAATAAAAATGTGATGTAATATCATGATAGCATTTATGTAATTAAAAAAATATTAGAGCAACAATATACATTGTGCAGCATAAGTACTATTGTTTCCTAAAGATAAAGGGGTTGAAAAAACCTAGCATGAAGTGCTACTTTTTAAGAATCACTGATTAGTTAACGTACATGCTTAGCAAAACTAATAAACAGTTGAATGTAATGTACTTATCATAAATAAATAAATATAAATGCATTTGATACTGCTGTTCTAGTCTGCATTTTTGTGTCTTTAATATCTGTTTTACTTTTAAAGAGAAATATTCTGACTGCCCTGTCTGATTTTCTGGGGGTCAAAATGGTATAGACTTATTCATAGCAACTTGAAATCTGTGAAATTTTGGAGGCTACTCAACCTTCCTTATTCAATCACCTGTTTTCCCTCCCTGTAATTTACTAGAGACCTGCCCCCCCCCCACTTTCTGTGTGCCTGCAGAACATCTGAATTGAATGTTCCACGGGGGCAGGTAGAGATATGGTCCAGATGTCAGAGGAGGTGCCAAGGTGACAGTAATGGTGCGGGAAACTTGAGCTTTTAAAGGCTATTCATTCAACAAATAGTCATTTAGCACTGAGCTGATTAACCAATGCAATTAATTCTACAGCTATTTATAAGGAGCCAACTGTGTGCCAAGCACTAAATTAGTGGAGGGGAGGAGAGGAGAATGAACAGTTCTCTAACTGGTTGGTTCTCTGTATTTATTGTGTGCATCCATGTGCATAACTCTCTAAGCTGGCATTTCACTTTCAAAAGTAAAATATTTGAGGGTAGAGAGAATAGAAAACAAGTGTTTCTATCAGAGAGCGGTTCTCGTGGTGGTGGTGGTGAGGTTCCTAATAGGTAGCATTGTTCAGGCTTACAGACAAAAAGGCCACAGAGTCCCTTAAGTAATTCACATGAACTGCCACCTTTCCTCAAATTATAAATAAAGGGGTTAGATGTGAAAGAAAAAGATGTACCTAGATTGTAGGAGGATTTAAAAAGTGACTGAAGGCCACTTTTCAGCATTTTATTCATCTTTTAAGTACCTTGAACATAGTTTGGAAGTATGTATTCACGAGAAAATACCTGCCATTTCTTGAGGCACAGAGTTGGGGGTTTGGTGAAAGATGAACAGATAATCAGAAGCAATGCCATGGGGAGCATCACAGGCTGGTGTGGCCTGTGCATGGTAGAGCCACCTCTGCCCTCTGGCTCCTTTCAGTGGCTGGATCAAGAAATGCCCATAGAGATGCCTCAAGTTCTGCTCCTAAGGATGAGAACCGCTTCCACTTCTAGCCTGTGTATCTCTTCCCAGAGGGCTTGGAGACCTGTTGCTGTATTAGTTCAGCAATTTCCCATGTTTAGAGCAAAATGTTTGAACCTCATTCTTTAAAAAAAATCAAATGATCCACCTCTTTATCAAATTAGGATTAAATTTCCTTAAAAAATTACCATACTTTAAAACATTTTATACTCATATGATGCTTAGGTAATGTACATAAGCTAAAATCATTCTGAGTTTTTTTTGTCATTACCATATTTGACATTTGACCAGTTATCAGGCATTATTTATATATGCTATTTTAAATTTGAGAAAGAACTCAGGATAATTGCTTTTACTATTCCATAAAGAATTTGATGGACTAAATTATTGATTGCTAAATATCAGTAAGAGCTGTTGATCCTAAAGAAAGCAATAGGCAGGACTCCATGCTTTTAACGTTAGATTTAAAATCTTGATCTTATTCTTAAATTAGCTATTCAACATGCATTTTCTCATCCATTTAAAAATTGATTTTGGATTGCGTTATTTTTTTTGCAAAGAGCTCCAAACAGAACAGATAAGTTAGATAGTTCCAGTACATAAGTGCTTTCCTTGTGAATATATTAGATGTTCAGAATCTATACAAATACTTTCTGGAAGGCTGCTTATTATTCATAGGTGAGGGTAAAAATGATAATGACTAGCGGTTATGCTTTTTTGTAGCAAACAAAGCACTTTTCCATACATTATCTCATTTTATCCTCACAGCCGCCCTTTGAAATAGGAATCAGTATCATTATCAGGTCTACTTTATAAGTGAGGACATGAGGCAAGGGACACTTAAGTGACTGTCCCAAAGCCACCGGGCAAGCACTGCAATCCAGCTGGAGCCTGCTGATTGCAGACTGTGTAGGAGTCTATTATCAATCAGTACCTCCTCTCTAAGCTCCCCTTAGTTCTCGTGTCTGCTTCTCTTGAAAAGTTTTTATCAGCCACCAGCGACTTGTAAAATCACTGTGATACACTCCAACACATCTCATGTCAAGAAGCTGATTGGTGTCATTTGCGGAAAAATTTTAGTTAGAACTGTGGAGGGAATGAATTCTCGGTGCATCTGTGATGGTTTACATTGGTTGTCAATGTGGTAGGAAGGTTTATGTAGATTATGTTAGCTTCTGTGCAAGTCTGTGGGGGATTATGTTGAGTAGATTAATTAACGTGGGTCCTCCATTCCCAGGGAACCATTCCATGAGCTGGGGTGTGGATTATAGAAGGAGACAGGTGCATTCATTGTTCCTTGATTCCTCATAGTGGGCTGAATGTGACCAGCAATTCCCACCATGCCTTCCTCATGGTGATAGACCGTAGCCTGGAACTGTAAGATGCAATAAACTCCTCTTAAACTGTTTTTTTTTTTTTTAGTCAGATGTTTTGTCCCAGCAACGAGATGGTAACTAACACAGCATCCTCTGAATTCCATAATTTCTAGTTCATGGTCTTATGATGTCTGATGAGAATAGCTCAGTCAATCCTGGATTCACTAATTTTGTTTTCTGACCATTCCATATTTTTCAAAACCATCATTCTTATGGTGAAGGACTGCTTCTAAATTCTCAGAGGCTTTCATCTGGGTAGTGTGGTGCTGGGTGGGGACAAGACCCAGGTATGTGAGTTTCATTTGTCCAGGCTGGCATCTCCTGAGTGAATACCATACCATCAGGGCTCCATGCATCTTCATCTCTCTCTGCTGGCATCTGCTGAGATGCCTTAGCTCCCATCTGGCCTCTGGCAATCCACTTCCCCTGGCATCTGCAGCTGGGTCCTTGTTCATGTCTAGTGACACCCAGGGCCAGGGTTGCCAGCCTTGGGTGCCATCTCTCTAGCTCTTTTCACTGAGACAAAGGTTTCATGGTTCTTAGTTCTTGCTCAGAGGTTGTGGAGAGTGGTTCACAGAGACTCTGTAGATAGTGCTCTGCAGCTCCTTACAAGCCCTGCAAAGCAGAGGAGAGTCTACAAGGCTAGCTTTCTCCCTGAGTGACACCAGCAAAGGGTCACTTTCCCTATTATTTTTACCTATCTGAACCTAGACTCCTATGGTCTGGGCAATGTGTAGGGCTCCTGGGTAAAGTTCCGGACAGAAACTAAATCAAATTGGGCTCAACAAAGAAGGGTTTGCAGATCTGCAATGATGGCCTCTCATCTCAACCTAAGCTATGCAACCGTGTCCTATGGCCCTCCTTGCCTCTCAAAGTTAGAGCTGAGATTGGCCAACTGGCTCTTTGCTTGCCTCCCCCACAATTCTGGTTCATTCTCCAGTGATTTTATTTTATTTTATCATTCAGAATTTCCTTGAAACATAGATTTTTAATTGCTATGTATTATGCATTAACTAATTAAGTATCAATTTCCTTTTATTCCAATGCCATACTTTTATTCCTTCCTCCCTATTTTTACAGCAAAACAATTGTTTCAAGTCATTTAATATGTAAATTTTTTACCTGCAAACCTTCATAAGTGTGTATTATTTTGTGTATATACCTCAGTGAATCAATATTATTTACATAACAATGCATAATAACACACATTAATAGTTTGATTGTTAGTGCTACACTATTACTCCTTTATCTGTTTTATCCTCATTGAGGTAAGTGCTGATGGGGGATGACATGAAGAGCCAACTTTCCACTTAAATGGGAACATCTGAAATGGCCTGCTGCATTTGCTTACTGGTTTTAAACACTTATCAAGGACTTCATATTAGCAGGTGATGGTGGACCAATGAATGCAATCTCAGCTCCGGTCCTGAAGGTTTTGGTTAACTTAGGTTACATTGACCATCTGGGAAAAGAACCAGTTGGCCTGTCTTCAATCTCGCTTTGGGTGGACAAGGAGGCAAGAAGACAGTGTTGCAAGTTTGGGTTGAGCACATCTGTAAAGCCTTCCTGAAGAGCACCTGCGAGTCAGTTCCTGTCAGAGCCACCGCTACTGAAGGTAGTCTGGCAGCCACCCTGTTCTGACATGTGTGAAAGCAAAATAATAGTCCACGAATGGGAAAGAAATAGGAAAAGGCACAGTGTAGATGAAAGGAAGATGGGGAGGGCCTGGAGAGAGAGAGAGTCCAGAGGCTAAAGGTGCTTGTTTGTAAAGCCTGACAGCCTGACTTTGATTCCCCCAGGACCCACCTGAAGCCAGATTCACAAAGTGGAGCATGTGTCTAGGGTTTGTTTGGACTGGCAGGATGCCCTGGTATGCCCATATTTACTCTCTCTCTCTTTCTCTCTCAAATAAATAAATAAAAATACTTTTTAAATTCTTTAAAACTGATTAAAAATAAAAAAAAAGAAAGTAAGATGGGGATTAGTTAGGATATTAATGGGAGGGGAGGGGATAAGACAGGGTAACTGGAGCAAATACAATCAAAATATTTTATATATGTATGAAAATGTCAAAAACAATAAAAATTAAAATAATTTTCTACCAAACCGAAACTGTGTATATATTCTGCCCCACACTTGAAAACCATGTACTTTCTGGTTGTGTGGTTTTTCTTACTGTAGCCATGAAGGACACCCCAAAGGTAGATGTGAGTGTGAGGTGTTTGAACACTGCCATGGTTAATCATTTTGGCCTTAGTTTCTGGAGGCAATGCCACAGGACTGAGCAGATGGTTCTTCTGACTTTATGGAGGCCAACTTTCAGCACAACAATTACTGGAGAGCCAGGGAGCAAATTCCTATAAAAACACATGTGTCACATGTATGTAGGACATGGAACTGGTATGACATCCTGGTGAAGTGGGGGGGGGATGATGCTCAAAGAAGATGTGGAAAGAGAGTTGGGAACTGTTTATACATATATACATACATGTTTATATATATACTGTTTATATACATATATACATACATATATAAATTATATCTTTATTATCCATATTTACATACATTGAATGAGCAAATAATGTGTTGGTATCCCCAATTCCCCGATTTCCCTCTTCCCTTTCCTCAATCAGCTGGGTATCCTCCTCTGTGGGCAGTCTGGATCAGTCTATAGGGTAGGGGGTCATGGATAGCCTAGGAGTCAACCCGGTTCCACCACCCCCTTTGTACTGAGGAAGGCCATGTCTCTGGATATTCTACTCCACCATGGCTCTTACAATTTTTCCACCCCCTCTTCCACTCAGGGAACTGTTTTTTTTTAATTCAATCTAGCTTCAGTATTGGAAGGAATTTTTTCTTTCTTTCAGTATTCCTTCTTTTTTGCTTCATGGTGCTCCCACACTGCTAACCTTCTGTGCCCCCTGTGCATGCTTTGCAAAAGTCAAACCTTCCTAGCAGGTTTTCTATTGCTATCACAGGAAACAGGGATGCAGAGGCCTCGGTAGAGGGTGATTTGATTTGCATAGAAGTTAATCACCTAGACATCGCTGAGATAATGCTCCGGTAGGAAAGCGTAGCCTTGTTCTGTGTGTGCAGAGTGGTTCCTGTAATAAGTTTCCGAGTTTCATGAGAAATTCAATTGCAAGGCCATCTGGTTCAGGGGGTTTATGTCCTTGTCATGAGATAATTATATTATCTATACATCAGCAGTGTGTCCTCTTGAACTAAGTGAGTCGTTACAGCTTCTGAAATATTTTGATTTGACCCCTATTTTTAATGAAAGGACTACAGAAATGCAAATGCATCTAAGGACATCCACAAACACACACAAAAAAGGTTGAATATAGCATTTCTCTGGCTTAGATTCTTAAATGAAGCTACAATGGGTCTCTCTTGCTTTTTTATTTGTTTGTTTCTTTCCTTCCTTCCTCCACTGTAATTCTGTAGAAAATCCTGTTCGTAGTACACACAGCAAAAATGCCCACTCGTAAGTAGTAAGGATGGGTTGGATGGTGATGTCTTTAATGCATAGATGAAAGTAGCCATGGGGTATAAAGCCCGAGAGAGTATTAGGGAGATTTGGAGTTCAGGCATTCGTATCACCTGAGGTGAACTAACCGGTGTGTGAGTGAATGTTTGCTGGGGACAAAGTAGATCATGGCCAACAGATCTACACAAAGGAGAGGAGGAGACATGGAAGGGGTGAGTGAGGAACAGGCCTGGGAAGGAAATGAAGTATAGAACAATACATCACAGCACAGCAATTATCTAACAATTTATTATTTCTTTATTTTGGGAAATGCTGCTACAGGACTCGTTGACATGGAAACGGATGACCTAGAGTCAAAAACCATTAGCAGTGGTGTTTTTCTGTCCTCTTAAAGGAAGGCAATATGAAGGGCAAATGAGCTTGATCCAGCATAGCCTGGAACTACAAAGTGAATTGGAAAGCAAATGAGAAAAATGAGAGTTTCTGACACGAGACAGCTTCTGTGTCTTCCTCCAAGAGTTGTACCTTTGGCATGAGAAACGTGACTGTAGTCTGGATACATTGTCTAGGTAACGTTTCTGAGTTCCATTCTTCTACACAATTTCCTTTCTTCTCCCTCTCCCCCCTAGCCTTTCATTTTCAGTCTGAAGTTTTACCAACAATTCATAGACATAAAGGTTTAAACAATTCTGTTTCTAGCGTTTTGTCATGGACAAACTCACACATGCAGACAAATAGGCATGCCCGTCCTTGGAGCTTTATGTATAATTGCAAAAGAAAGAAACTGGAAACCCCTATCACAAGCCAGAAATTATCACTGTTCTCTTTGTTTCTTCTGTGTCCACAAATACCTTTGTGGTGCTTTGAATTAAAACTGTCCCCCATAGTCTCAAGTGTTTGTAATTAAGCCTCATACTCTGTTCCCCCAACTGGGGGAGCCTTTGGGAGGTGGAGCCTTGGTGGGTGGAGGAGGTGCGTCATTGAGGGCAGACCTTGAGTTTTATCAGCCCAGCCCACTGGGTGTTCAGAGCCAGCTCACTATTGCTGCTCCCACCTGGGGCTGATGGATGAAGATGTGAACCGGTTGCATGTTCTGCCATGCCTTCTCCACCATGATGAACCTTCCCCTCAAAATTGTAAGCCTCAAATAACCCTTTGCTTCCCATAAGCTGCTCTGGTCTGGTGTTTTGTCCCAGCAGCGAGAAGCTAACTGCTACAGTCTCCATTTAGTCTGATCAGCCAGAGTGCTTGGTTGGAGAACAGAAAGAAAAAAACACACTCTAATATGTGAAGTGGTATCACACAGCAAGGTAGCCTAAAAAGCCAGGCCAATGGCTAGAGAGAGGACTTTCTGATACCATCTCCAGCCTTCAACAGCAGACGTGGAAATGTCACTTTTTCCTAGGATAGCATCACAGAGCTTCCTTCCACATCTCCCGCTGCATGTGCCTCTAGAGAAGGTTGTTAGGTTGGAATTTAGGATTTCGCACACAGATCTGTGTATTGGAACACTTGATCCCTGGCAGGTATTGCTGGCTTGGGAGGGCATGGGTGCATCGTGGAACTATGGGGTCAGGCATAGTTGGGAGAAGTGGGTCCCAAGAGACAGGGCTTCAAAGGCTACACCCACTTCTGGTTATAAACTGCTTTCTCTGCTTCCTGGTTGGCAGTTCTATGAGTAGTCTCTGCCACACCTTCCCACCAGCATAAATTCTGCCATGTTTTCAACTCCATGCTGGGCAGAAATCCCCAGGAATCATGACCTAAAAGAAATCTTCCCGTCTTGATATTGTTTCTGTTAGGTACTTAGTCACAGAAGGGAAATAAGACTGGCCCCTTGCTGTCATGGGTTGTTGGAGGAAGGAGGAGGAGAAGAAGGCAGAGGAATACAATCTCTATGTCCCTCTATTTCCCTTTCCTGATGTTTGCATGTGTGAGGCAGAATGCTGGGAAGAAGCAGGGGCTGCTTCAGTTCCCCTGTCATGTGTGTTGGGGGAGGAGGGGATGCTCTCTGACCTGCTTGAGGCCAAGTCTCTGATGGCATGTCATCAACTTTGTGTGGTTCTGACAAACAGGGCAAGACAACTGTTAGGGGTTTGTTTTGTAAACAACAAATCCAATTTGTGAAAAGCCAAATTTGGAACCTAGGTCATTTCCTAAAAGTCTTATATGCACTGTGCTCAATGAAACTCAGCTCGGGCCACTGACCACTGACCACTGATGTGGACTCCTAGAAGCAGCAAACCACCCAAGCCTCATTTGTGACTGTTAAAGCTATTTATTTACAATGAAAATCTTTGCTAAAGATTTGGATAAAGGTGTGGGTAAGGCCCCCTTGTCAGTCATTTTGAGTAGGTGGGGCAGAGCAGGGGAGATAAAGCATTCACATTATTGTTAGTCCTGCTCAGTTTCAAGTGGTCTGGGGAATCCCATCCTTGGGGAGATGGTGCTCATCCCCACCCCCACCAGGCTGTGCTGACAGCTCACTGTCCAGGAAATGAAGATAAGTCACCACTTAGAACATTCCAGCTATTTAAAGCATCGCCATTCTGTGTAACTAAAAGGTTTACACTTAGAAATCAGGGCAGTTTGTCTTCATTTTTCGCTGCCATACTGAGAGCAACTGCTCTCCCAACGCCTGAACCCATGAGTCTGAGAGCTGGGCTCCATGCCCAAAAAGTACAAGCAAGAAAAATGAAAATACACTCCAAAGAATGCCCAGTAGAAAACGTTCCTGATCAGAATTAATGAGCCCCAGCAAACCCCTGACCTAACAGGAGGACTTTCTGTTTATCATGTCTGGAGGTTGATTTTATTTAAAGATACAACCTTGATTCATCTTATAGAGAGCTCACAGATATTTTTAACAGTCTTATTTCTGAGTTCACTAAGGGCATTCTATGTCCTAATATCTTTGTGGGGTTTTTATTTAGTTTATTTTTTATTTTTAGGGGTTTTTATTTTTTTCAATTAAATTTTTAGGGAATGCACATTACCACTTTGATTAAATATAAGATTTAATGTAAAACTTCATTGATAAATAGACTGACATTGCATTTGCGGATTTCCCAGCTTGGAGTTCATTGATCTGAGGAAGCTACTTAAACTTTCTGGGCTTTATTTGCTGCCCTTTAAGCAATGGGTGTGAGTATAAATGGACTTCCTCTAAGGATCCTCCCAGCCTCTATAGTCAAACGCATCTCCACCTCTGTTTTGTGTGTACTTCAAGCTTTTGGGGATATTAAGATACCTTTCTACCTTTCTAGAAATCCAACACCTTCAAGTCTCTTGTATCTTCTGCTTCTTTCTTGCTGAATTCTCAGCACCCTGGACAGTGCCGATATATTGGGCATTTAGCAAATGTTTATTAGGGGAACGAGCACAAACTGACAAATTGTCTGCACTCAAATGACAAGCAATCTTGCCTTCCAGGCTGTTACCCAGGTTATCCCAGGTAACTGTCTTACCCTTTCTCTGCTCCCACAAGCAGATCATTCAGTCATACGTGTGTGATTTCCTTCACAAAGCCAGGACAGATGCACAGCTCTTGAAGGGCTGTTAATTCAGAAAAGACCATCTCTCTCCTTGCTTGCTTCATTATCTTTGCCTTTGTTTTTCAATTTCCAGAGCTCTGGGGTGAACGATAGCAAGAAACAACAGAATGCATTAATTTTTCCATGCAGTGCTTCCTGCGCTGGGCAGGCAGGTGTGCGTGGTACCCAGGCCTCTCTGGTGGCCAAGGAACATCTGCTACAACCCAGAGGCCCAGTTGCAAGCTGCCTCGAGAGCCCAAGACCCTGGGCACCTTCTCAACCTGCTGCTGCTGGCTGGGTGGTTGTTTTTCTCATACTGGTATGCTTTTGGGTGTGTGTTTCTTGTTGTTACCTACAGAAGCTCTGAGTTTTCTAATTGTAACAGCTGAAGAGAGGCGCTGGATTAACAGATGTTCTTGTTTTGACATAGAAAGGTGAATTGTTAACAAAGAAAATTTCATACTGTTAAATATCATTATTCTTAATTATGCTTTAAAGTCAAAAACATGTGTCGGGGGGTGGGGGTATAAAGCCTGGGGGGAGATGAAGGGGTGCAGGGATAGAGGAACATCTGAACTCATTTATACAAGAAAGGTTTCCTGACTTCTAAACGGTAGTACAAGCACATTGCTTCATGTTCTGGATAGACTCTCATATTTTTCAATTAGCAGTCACAAATGAGTTTGAATTTAACCCAAAATGCCTAGGTGATTGGCACGTACTATTTTCCCAAACATGATTAAGATAAATAAAGATAGGCCAGGGAGCAGGCAGAGTGGGGAGTTTCTAAGGTTAGCAGCCCCTTGCTGAATACCGTTTCTAGCACATCGGGCTTGCTAGGGTTTAAGTCACTTGTAGTGCAGATAAACATTCCACTTTCACAGTGCAGTTAATTCTCATTAGTGCTTGCCTTTACTAAAATGGGCTATGCTTTTAATGATAAGGTGAACACCAAAAATAATTGCTCACTAATGTGATATAGATTTGATAAAATGCATTGTTTCTGTGCATGGTAACACCTTTAAAAGCTGTTTTTTTTTAACCCATTTACTTACCTGGGTTTTTTTTTTTGTTTGTTTTTTTACTGGATTCATACCACGCAAATTATTCTAACCAGGGATGTGCTATTTTATATGACTTTATTGCTAGCCTTCTCCTTCAGATTCTTCTATAGCTAATTTAGCCAAAATGCATTTAAATCAGTCCCCAGTGAGGGGACCTGGAGTTCACATTTTTGCTTTTAATAGATACATTAGTCTTCCTACATGGGGAGATTTCATAAATGGCTTCTTCTTTTCTTGGGAGATCCCTGTTATATATCACTCAGTGCATTTCAGCTCTGACCTTAGGGAATCCACAGAGGTTGTCATTGTCTTGGCTTCAGTGGAAACACGAGGTGTTTTAAATGGTTTCTTCTATTGGTGTTCAGAATTGATAAAACCCTTTGTGTCCATTTGAACATGAGTCCTATAAAGGTTATATCGGCTGAGGTAATTTAAATCACCAAATATGACTTTAATGCTTAAATTATTTGCAGGATGCTTGCAGAAAAGAGGACCAGAGGCAGGAATGGGGTGATGTTATCCAGGAAATTATTCATATGTTGGTATTAGGCATCAAGGTTATGGGAGGCCATGATGCAAGTTTGGGCAGGTGAAAAGCTAAGGTTTTAATATTCTTTAATTTTATTTTTAGATATTATACAATAAAATGAATGTTTATGTCAGAGAGTTCCCATATTACTAATTAAAATAAGAAATTATAACCAATAATTCTATTCTTCATAGATAAGTAACTTAAATTTTTGGGCACAAGCTTTCATACTGATGTCTTTGACTTATTTTCTTTTTCAAATAGAAATAGGGTCCTCAGTTATGAAATACGTGTTTTTATTAGTTTCTTGATAAGTACCTATTACCCATGCCATCAAAAACAGTGTTTACTGAGAGAAGATGGGCTACCATCATGGCTCACAGGTTCTCAGGTCATTAGAACAGAACTCATGGCAGAAGAGAGTCACACCATGTGTAGGTCATCACTGCAGAGCCTATTGTCATAACAAAACCAAAACATGATGCTGATGCCTGTTAGGAGCCCACAAAAAGACCTGAACTATTTTGGCACGTGTATGTATGTGTAACATACATGTTTATATGTTTAGATGCACATGTGTGTGCGTATGTGTGGAGGCCATGGGTCATGAGTGTGGGTATGCAGGGTCATGTGTTTAGGTGCACTTTTATATGCATACGTGTGGAGGCTAGAGGTCAACTTTGAGTGTCCTCAGGTACTTTCCACTTTATTTTTTTGAGACTGGGTCTCTCACTGAACCTAGAGCTCACCGATACAGCTAGGCTAACTCACCAGTAAAACCAGTAAAAGTAAGATTGGCTGGTTAGCTGGGGAGTTTCTGCCTCTCTGATGCTGGTATTATAGTACACACTATAGCTGGCTTTTTAATGAAGGTGCTTCGGATCTGAACTCTTGTCCTCATGGTCATGTGACCAGCACTTTACCCTCTGATCCATTGCCCCAACCCCACGGATAAAGACTCAGACACAAAACATTTTGATTGACAGAAGGGTGGAGCATTAGAAGACATACAACTCTTACTGGCTTGCCATTAGTCAGGAACTGGGAAAGCCTGGGGTTTGTACCGTATGAGCATGCTGGCAGAAGACATCACATGCCTGCATCAGAAGCACAGCATTTTAACTCCAGGCATCGCAAGATGCATGAGCTTCATGTCAGAGTCCACTTCCCTTGTCCCCCAAGGCCTATGGAATGACACAAAAAGCCCAGGTAGATGCCATGTGCAAAAACAAAGTGATTCCTTTGCTTCTACATGATGAATTTCTCTTAAATATCAGGCTTTGGTGTCTTTCTCTCTGACCTTTACACATGTCCTTCAGAAACTACGATCCAAACTCTGGCAATGATTCATTGAGAATCCCAGGCCTGGTGTGAATCTCTACAAAAGATATTATTAAAATCAGTTGCTGCTTTTTACAGCAACTACCGGAGTGGGCAGTTTGCCTAAGGATCAGTGAAACAAGCAATACTGGCATGTTTTCCCCTATTAAGTGAGAATGTTCTGGGTATAAGAGTCTTTGGGGACCTATCTCAGGCCTTGGTTGGGAAGAATTGGTGATTAGGTTACTATTTAACAGGATGCCAGATCATTAAGTCTCACAGGAAATCTAAGTATTTTACAATATAGGTTAACTGCTCCTTTTATGACTTCAGTGGTATCTTGCTTGGAGAATAAACATCCTGGTCATTAACCTTGAGGTACAGGAAAGTAGCACGCTTGACCCTTTTCTATAAGTTTAAAACTCTGAAGGAAAAATAAAACACGTATCTATTCAAAAAACCCCGTTAAGACATCTTGTGGCTAGATTAATTCTATCCTGGCTATACACTTAACATGATTCATCTAGGCTATTGTTACTTGGTCAGAGGATATGAGTTTTGATGGTTTTCATGAGCAGGCTTTGGAGGTGTGATTTCAGACCTCAGGGAGGAGATCCAGTAGCTTGACTAGATTCCACTTGCTCCCTTGTGATCAGAACTTCTACAAACTTGGCTTTCCTGCTCCAGTGCTGTCCCACAGGGAAGACTGTGCTCAGCCAGCCTGGGCCCTCTCTGGCAACAGGCAATGTACCATTCCCACTGTCCATGCCTCGAGTCAGACAGGACCACTGTCCAGTGAGGGAAGATGACAAGGACCCCAGAGGAGATAATAGAGAGGAGATTATCCAGACAATGTGACAACAAGGATGTGTCGGGATCAGGTACCTTTAAAGGGCAGCAGTGACCCCATAACCACAAGTACTGTGATGCCAGTAGGGCACTGCAGTCAGGGGAGGTTTCTTGGTGCTCTACAAATCACAAAGATCCTAAAGAGGTAAAAAAATTTTTTTCTCTTAAGCAACTGGATGTATAAATGCTTGAGTTCAGAGCTGGAGGCATTTGAGTACATGGGTCTTGGGCTGTTCTGAGGAAATCTACAACTTCAGGGACAATACATACAGGCCATCTGTGGCTCACAGTGGAATGTGACTCATCTGCTCTTCTGAACATGGTGGAGACTCCTCTGAGAGGAGTACTGTTACTAAGTACCTTGCCAGAAGCAGGGTGCTGGACATCCTAACTCTGATCCTCACACTTTTACTTCATCCACTGAGCTATCTCCCTAGTCCCATGGTTCTAGCCTTTACTGTTCACTGGGAACCCAAATGGAGGAAGAAGAGGAATAATTTTGAGTACCCAGGGAAGCATCTGATATTCAGTACTAGTCTTTTCTGACATTCACTGGACTGAACAAGGTTTAATCAAGCAAGATTAATCAGAGGGTTTCTGTTTATTTTATTTCTTGGCTTCTGCACATTCTATTTCAAGAGCATGAGTAGACAAGTCTTGAATTTCAAAAGTACAGTGTCTTCTCAACTTACTTTGTAGAGGGTTAAAGCATTCTGGGTTTGACAACTGAATGGTCTTCAATCACATTATTGACATTGCATGAAATCACTTTCTCAGTCTTTTGCCTGTATTTCTTCTGTGGGACATTAGAACTCAAGAAAACATAGTAAAGAATCAACAACTCACTTGGCCTAATGGTGCAGACCTATAAACCCAGATACTCAGGAGGTTGAGACAGGAGGATCACATGTTCAATGTCATCCTGAACAATTTAGCAAGATCCTCTCTGAAAATAAAAACTAAAAAGAAGAAGAAAATATACCTGGGGATACAGGTCAGTGGTGTAGCACTTGGCTAGCATGCATAAACCCTAGGTCCAATCCCCAGTACCGAAGAATTAACTACTAATCATTCTGTGTTGAAATTGGGATTAATTCTTTGAAGAAAAACACAGTTTGAATGTTGACCATTTTAGTTTTCCACCTCCCTCTAAGAATTATCAAGGGTCTCTGTAAAAAATAGATCAAAAAATTAGTTTGTATCAACATACTAAACTGCTGATAGACAAATATCATTTCTTCATATTAAAAGGCAATAGACCTAATCTTATTATCGAGCAAGAAATAAAGTACTCACTCTCTGAAAGTTAATCAATTCTTTGTGCCAGTAGGGCATTAGTTAGAATGATCAGTAGTCTTATGGTTATACGGTAGGGTGTCAGAATAAGACCTATTGGATTTTTCCTCACTGTTAATTTTACTAATAGGATAATACTTATTCCTTGGGTAAGATCCGTGATGGTATGGTGAGGCTTAGCCATGGACTTTGAGTAGGCTGAGACCTTTAATCTCAACTCCATCATCTGCTAGGTCTGTAGTTCTTTGCTCAAGTTTAATCCTGTGGTTCATCGAAGTTCTTCCTCCTTTTTCCAACTTCTATGTAGAGAATCAACATATCTAACCCTAAATTTGTAGTTAAACTTACAGAGGAAGAAAATGGTTACTCTTATCAGTAGATAGAGGTGAGGTGTGTGTGTGTGTGTGTGTGTGTATGAGAGAGAGAGAGAGAGAGAGAGAGAGAGAGAGAGAGAGAGAGAGAGAGAGAGAGAGAGAGAGAGAGAGAGAGAGAATGGGTGCACCAGGGCCTCTTGTCACTGCCAACGAACTTCAGATTCATGTACCAGTTTGTGTATCTGGCTTCACCTGGTTACTGTGGAATCAAACCCAGACTGTCAGGCTTTGCAATATAAAGCTCCTTTAACTGCTGAGCCATCTCCCTAGCCTGATTTTTTTTCTTGATTCCTGAAACCACTTCCATGAAGCTTCTTCCTTTCAACTGAAGGACTATCTCCTGTTGGCAGCAATATTGAGCTACTAGTACAAAATGGCCTCTTAAGATTCTCTTTGGTAGAGCAGGCATGGACAGAGAAGAGACAGGGAAATGTCAGGTTCTTGGCAAGGGAAGGTCGAAAGCAAATTTCAGAAAAGGAGGCAGAAGCTGGAGCTGAGCTGGACGATAGCTGACCTAGAGTTGCCTTTCCAACCCCAAAGGTCTCCTTGTCTTTTACTACTGCTGCTGACAGAAGTCACCCTCCTCCCTGTCTCTCTTAGGCACCAAGCACCTTCTGTTCTTTGTCTTTGCAATGGCTTCCTGGGGCCTCAGTGAGCACTCTCCAAGCATCACTACTGTGTGATGGCTCACGAGTACTCGCTGTGAAGGCCATGGCTGGTGAGTTGTGGTCTTTAGTCACAATATCTGTCAGAATCACTGTGGTCTAGAGATGGTTGGGATGTTTCCTTCTTTAGCATGACATGATTTGAGATTACTCTTCTGTTATTCATCTGAAGGAATCCATCCTGTTTAGAGAGGATGTCTTAGTGCTACTTCTGGCCCCAGGTCTGCCTTCTGGAGCCTCTGGAGAATGAATCGCCTCTCTGGCTTGCTTCACTGGGTATTCTATGGACAGTTCATCTCTGATTATGATTGTCCTTAGCTGGGTAGAGGGTTCATAAAAATTCAGAATGCATCCTTTCCTATTGTAAGGGCTGAAGCTTGTAACCATGGGTGAGCACCGGAAGCTTTCACCTGCAATATTGTCCCCTAGGGTCCAAATCTTAGTATGCCAAAGAATTGGACAAAATTTGAGAGCAATCTATTTATCACACATGTTTATTCATATCAGGGCAAGTTTAGGGGGTTGGGAGTAGGATTGGGAAAGCCGCCCAACACCACGTGACTAAGAAGATTCACAAGGGAATCATAAAAGTGCACAGAATCACCAAAAGTGGAGAAATACGCACATTTAAAGAGGAAAAACGTATCTCCCCTCCTTCCTTGCTCAGATCCAACCATTGGCCAGATCTGAAGGAGGTGGAAAGGGGGGATTAAATTCACCACCTGGACCCCAACCTCCAGCAATCAGGAAAAAGAAAAGACACCTTCCAAGTGTGAGCTTGGATTTTTAAAGTTTTTCCTTGGAGGAGGGGCCAAGGAGGAGCTTTTGGCAGCGTGACATGAGGTCACTGTCAGGCCACACGGTATCTACCCATGGGAAGGGTCTTCCTCCTAACCTCTCTCACTATCACTACCCACTCCTACCCACAATTTTGGGAAATCTTATTAAAGTTAAAACTAAATGTAAGCTGGAGGATGAAAAGAAAATACCTCAAAAATGTGTCAAGCAGTCTTCAACTTTGCAGATGACAAAAAAAGAAGGGACTTTCAGGCTTTCCAGCACTCACTTTTATATAAACATGAGCACCTCAGTTCTTAATCTTTATAGTTGTAGCAGTTACTGTTTTGCTACTGGGGAAAAACAGCTAAAATTTCACATAGTAGGTATTGAAGGGGCTTTCTGAGCCTGCGAAAATGTTTTACACAGGATCTTACCCAGGATAACACCTCAAAGCACCTGGGAGATACGTTTTACATATCTGAAGGATTCTATCTCTGACAAGCCCCTTTTGAAAAGAGCTCTGCACCCAAACCAATCAACATTTATATGGTCACCTATTGTCTCTCAATAGACAGTCTCTTAAGGAGTCCCAGACCCAGGAAAACTTTATCTACAGTCTTTAAATACTGTCAGAAAGCTTACTAAGGGGACATGAGTTCAGATTCGAAGTCTGTTCACTCTCCACTCATTGCTGAATAAAACAATTCTTGTCTAAGTGTGCTGGAGTCTGGTGTACCTTCTGTCTCAATTTCCTTACAGGTATGATAGTTTAAAAGAATGTCCTCAAATAGATTTAAGAGTTATCAAGTTTTTTTTTTTTTTTTTTTTTTTTTTTTTTTTTTTTTTTTTTTTTTTTTTTTTTTTTTTTTTTTTTTTTAGCTGCCTGGCTGGAGGGTGTGTCACCTTGGCCTGGCCTCCTAGGCTCCAACCCTAAAGTATTTCTGGGGTTGGTCTGAGATTCCAGCTATACATATTCAAAAAACAGTCTGAGCTCAAGCCTGGAGTGCCTGCTTTTGAAAGTTTGAGTGTGCTTGCTTGCTTGCTTTGGAGGTGCTGGTGATGGGTTTCTCTCTCTGCTTGGACCATGAAAGGGGGCCAGCCTCTTTCGCCATTCTGGAATGTTCCCTGCATCTGTTACTTCAATAAATACTTTCCTCTGCAAACTGTGCCTGGTTTGGAGATTCATCCCAGCGGCGTGTGCCTGGCTACAACGGAGGGAGAATCATGGCAAGAGTCAACAGCTGGATGTCACATCTTCACATAGCAGGGAAGAAGTAGAAAGAGTGAGCCTAACAGCTTAAGGCCCACCCTTTTCACACCCCATCTCACAAAGCTCTACCTTCCAAAGGCTCCAAAAGCTGGGGACTAAGCCGAAGGCTTACTCACAGACACTTGAGGCTATGGATGGCATTTTATATTCAAACAATAGCTATGGTCAATCCTGTTATCTTTTGCCTTGTTTTGTAATACTCATGAAAGTGGCATATGATGATTTGAACACAATTCATGGTACTTTCATTTTGGATTGGAAAAAGGTAAGAACAGAAGCTGGGAGATTAGTGATAAACCCGACCGAGTATCTGAACAAGAGAGGGTGGTGTCTCACACCACAGTGGTGATGGTGGTGGGGTAGATAGCGGCAAGTGGCCAAAACCTGGATGTATTTTGGATGTGGCGTCCACAGGATTGCCCATTGACTAGAGAACACAGAGGAAGATGGAAACTGATGAGGTATGATAACTACAACCTATACATTATTAAAACCACTACCAATGTTTTATAAAGGAGTTAAAAGACAAACTTCTCTTTCCTCACAGACGTTATCTTTCATTACACAGTGCCATAATTTCATGGATATTCTCTAATTTTATTATTTGCCTTTACAGTTGAAGACACAGGAAACTGGCTTCAGGCCAGGGAGCTTCCAGTTAAGCTCACAGATTCACTGTTTGCAGCACACAGAGACTTCCAGGCTTGTGACAAATATCCCAATTTTATAAGACCTGTGCTTCATATCGCTCATTTCTGAACATTCATATCTATAGTTTTCTACTTAGGCAAGAAGGACAAAACTTTAATATTCATGCAATTGCACACATTTATGTACAAAAATGGTGAGAACCAAATAGAATTAGTTGTAAACATCAGTGCCATTGCGATTGGTTTAAATGTTTATAACCTAGGCACAAGGATGGGGTTAGCATGTGTCCATTAAAATACACCTTTCAGAAGTTCAACATAAAAGACCCAGCTGTATTGTTCATCATTCAGTAGAGATAGACTATCTTCTCTTCATACTCTGCTTAATTCTCTTTCTTCTCATAAGCCAAAGATCAAGAAATATGGCTTATCCAATTTTGGCACCAGCCTTTGGCTCAGTGATCAATAGCTCCAATATCATTCATTTGAATAGTCTTTTTCAATCAAAAGTTAGATATTGGCTAACAAAAGACATCACAGATGGTAAGAAACAGACTCAGAAGGCACCAAGCCAGTCCCTAATTAGGAGACATTTATACTTGTCTTCACCTGCGAGGAAGAACTTCCATTGTTCCAGGCTTCCTTCCATTTCTCTGTTTGAGGAATGGCTTAAAAGCAATTGCTTTAGCAATTGGCTTGGCTTTCCAATCAGCAAGCCAATTCCAGTTCTAAAAAAGAATCCTTATTCCACAATTTATAAAATAATTTTTAGAAATTCTCTAAGAATTTAACCCCCTTCACATTGATTTTATTGGAAAAAAAATGCTCATGTTCTTGTGTGTGAGTGTTTCGTGCACGTGTGTGCACACACACCCTCAGGAAGTAACTGCTTACTGAGGCATTGTCTTTAGAAAGTACAGACTTTGGGGCTGAAGAGGCTCAGCTGTTAAAGGCACTTGCCTGCTGTGGTAGTCAGCCATATGCCGCTGGGATGAATCTCCAAACCAGGAACAATGGGAGGAAAGGATTTATTCAAGCTACAGATCCAGGGTAAATTCCATAATGGGAAAAGGGATTAGCCCCCTTTATACACACACACACACACACACACACACACACACACACAAGCAAAACAAGCAAGAGGAAGAGAGGAGATTTTCTATCCCTTTATATAGCCTTATGGTAAGATCTTACAACACATCCTCAGACTTGCTGACTCCCCAAATCTCTGGAATTTCCTTCCTGGATGGCTCTCCCAGTACAGGATGTTTGTTTCCAGCTCCCCTGAGCTTTCTTACATCCTGCCCCCTACTGACAAGGCTGCCTTCCTATGAACAACTTCAGAGACCCACCCAAGATTATTTAAAAGATAAAGTTGATAACAAAACTTAACCATCATACCTGCAAAGCCTGGGGTTTGATCCCCCACGTGAAACCAGATGCACAAAGTGGCACATGCATATGGAGTTCATTTGCAGTGTCAAGAGGCTGTGGTGTGCCCACTCTCTCTTCTCTCTCTCTCCAAATAAATCAAAAGAAAGTACAAACTAAGAAAGTTTGTACATTGTCTAGCACTGACATTAGTAAGTGCTACCTTCAAACTTCCATTAGTGACTCATTTAGGACAGATTTTCTACATTTTTCTGGATCTTATAATATTTATTTTATAGGTGGCTGGTAGGAGCAGATAATAGGAGAAAGTCTCAGCAGTTAAAAAATAAATTTTTTGTTGTTTTTGAGACAGGGTCTCATGTGTCCCAGGTTGGCCTTGAAATTGTTATATAGCCAAGGATGAACTTGAATTTCTGATCCTTCTATCTCACATCCTGAGCACCA
>PVHP010004730.1:0-69578 GCA_004024765.1 Zapus hudsonius | reverse complement strand
GGTTATAAGCCAGCTTCCCCTTGCCAGTATTTGGCACACCTTCCTGCCGCTGTTTGCAGTGCTGAGGCAGAGGTGATGTCCAGCCCTCTGCTCATGCCATCGTTTTCCCTGCCAGAATGGAGTCTCCCCTCGAGTCCGTAAGCCAAATAAACCCATTCCTCTACAAGCCGCTTTTGTTTGGGTTCTTTCTGCGCAGCAAATAGAAAGCTGACCGCAACAATTTGCCATTGAGAAAAAGTACAAGAGTTGGCTTTAAAAAATGTGCTTATGAAAAAAAAAAGAAAAAGAAAAGAAAAAAATGTGCTTATGGGCTGGAGATATGGCTCAGTGGTTAAGGCACTTGCTTCCAGTGCCTAAGGCCCGGGTTCAATTCCCCAGGACCCACATAAGCCAGACCCACAAGGTGGTGGCCCTGGTGCATTCTCTCTCTCTCTCTCTCTCTCTCTCTCTCTCTCTCTCTCTCTCTCTCTCTCTCTCTCTCTATGTGTGTGCTTGAAAATGAATAAATAAAATATAAAAAAAATGAAAAAATGTGTTTATGACTCCCATATCAGCACATCTTTGTGCTGTTAACCCATTTCTCTAATTGTTCAAGGCTACCCTTTTTTTGTATTCTCTCTGTGAAGAGCTTAATGGTGGTCCCTTTACCTTTAAAAGAAGTTATAAGTATTTGTATATTTTGCAAGTATATCTGGCCTATTTAAAGGCAGGTATTTTTTTAAAGGCAAGTATTAAACATAGCTTTGTTTTCTCATCTGGACCTAGCCAAGGGATAGTAATTTTAAGAATAGTAATAGCAATGATTAATATTGAGAGCAATATATATACCACATGGCCAATATATACCATGTCCCAAGAATTTACATGCCTTTTCTAATTCTAACAGCCTTAAGAAGGAAGTATTCTATTGCATTCATTAGGATAGAGACTCACAGAAGCTAACTAAGTTGGTATGGATCACATAGTTTATTAGAAAGCATTTCTCTGAATCCAAAATCTATGCAGTTTTAAGGGTTTGGGGTATAGCTTAGTGTTAAAGTACTTGCCCAGCATTTGCAAGGCTCTGAGTTTGAGTCACAAGACCACAAAAATAAAATCAAAACAAAACACAAAAACAGACAGGTATGATGCTACTTGTCCATATACCTATTAGCCCAGCACCTGGGAGACTGAGGTAGTAGAAGAATATAGAGTCTGGGGCCAGCTTGAGCTAAACAATGAGACCATTTATCAAAAAAATAAAAAAAACACACAAAAAAACTATGTTGTTCTATGTAGCAGCTTTTCTTTTCCACAAAGGATGCAGTAGCTATACCCACACTTCACACACTTCATCTCAAAATCTAAGTATTTTAACAGTTGTACAATTTTAAAAATAGATGTTTTCAGGCACCTCTAAGCAATTTTGAACTTAGTGGCAAACCGATAAAATAGTTTTGTTTCAGGGCTTGATCCAGGTTTTTCCTTGAACTCACCACTACATAATCTGGATAATAAATTTTAAGCTAAACCAAGTGAACATATAGAAAATAATGAAGCTTGGCAATCTAAATGTCTTGTTTAGCTTTAAAAATAATTTTGGTCCATAAACTGGCTACATAAACAATATGGTACAAGCTTCTATCTCCACACAATTCTGATTTGTTTTCTGAGTGAAGTACAATCATGAAAATTAAAAACCAATGTTTCACAGAATAGCACTAACTAGACTACGACCTTTATCTGAAACATGTTGGTTTTTTCAGTACTATGCTTTTCTCCGATCCATAATCTAACCCAGAGTCCCATGCTGTGTTGATTTGCTCTGTGTTTCGAGTTCCTGATGACTCCTACGTCTTCTCTTGTCTCATAATCCTAACACTTTGGAAGAGTGTTCCTATATTGAAATTTTCTGTCACTATAAGTTTGGTGTTTTTTCAAGGTTAAATTTAAATTATGCATTTTTGAGAAGAACACACTGAGAGCCTGTCTTTCTTGCTGCAACATAAGAGGGGACAGGATGTTGGTATGTCTTTCTTAGTAGTTATCCTTGACCTTGTGTTTAAAGTGGTACCTGCCATATTCCTCCACTGTCAACTTACTTTTGCCTTTGCAATTGAAAAATGTTTTCAATAAAAAGATGCATTTAGATCATACATATATCTGTTTTTCCTCAAAGTTTTGTTCATTAATTTTAGAATTCATTGATTACTCTTTGCTGCAGAAATTATGATTGGATTGTCTAATGGTGGTTTATTAGTTCCATTATTCCTTATTTATTAATGAGAGTCTTCTAGGAGGAAGAGCTCCTCTAACTTGTTCTTTACTGATTCAATTATTGACATCAGTATGGGTTCCTGAATATTTATTTCATGTTGTGCCCTTTAATATAATGCTAATATTCTTTTTGTTGTTGTTGTTACTTCAAGTGCTCCAGTTTGGGCCTTTGGCAGGTTTTAGAGTGCTTCTCCTAGTTAGTCCTCTGTTATTTTGTGTTTTGATTGCTTCCTTATATTCTGGCGCTATAAAATAGTCCAGATTCTCGTGAGCTTCTAGCTCCAAGTCTGGGATCAGCTGTATCTGCAAAAATCCCTTGCTGATTTTACTGTGGACTAATATTTTGAAACCAAAATCTTGGCATACTAACTGCTACTGTGTTATGATGGTTTATCAGTACTCTTGGAGCACAGAGTATGAAAACCATGAGCTCATACTTTTATCACTGGTTCTAAATCTAAAGACTTCATTTAATATTGTATATAATCTTGCCAAAGCAAAGTTTAGAAGAAAAAAATGTTTCTATTTAAGTGGATTTTGAGTAGCTTCTTCCTAGGAAAGCATCAGCAAACTATGGGAAACTGTCATTTTTATACTGGGCAGTAGAGAAAAAGGAAGTTTTATTGTAACACAGCCACATGCATTAATTTAAGTATTGCCTACCACCATTTTCTGTACAAAGAGTAGAACAACAGGTTGTGTGGGATATAGAGCTTAACATCTATCTTTTCCTTAACTGAAAGAGTTTCGACTTTGTTTCAGATACTCATTTGGGAAGTGGAAGATAAATAATGTGGGTTATTTAACCTGCCTCTAATGATAACTAACCAGATGGCCCTAGGTAAGACACCAAACTCCCTCAAACCCTCTACTTGCAGAATTTGGAGAAGATAAGAAACTTCATGTGAAATTCCTGAAATATGATAGATGCTCAAATGCAGATTATTTTTAAAGAAAGGTCGTGAATAATGTAGAATGGATATTTCAACAGGAATTAAGAAGGAACAGATGAAAGAAGGGATATAGGGAGGGAAGGAGAAGAGAAAGGAAAGGAAGGAGAGAGGAAGTGAGAGGGGGATGAAGGAAGGTACCTATTTGCTGTGATACTTAGATGACTAATAGCCCAAGCATCGGTTAGGTCCATGGGACTTTGAACCATAACCCCAAATGCAAATGATCACTCCATAATTACTGTGGGACCTCAAAAAAACTTTTCTAGATTCTTTATTTCCTTACAAATATATATCCTCATATGTCATAAGAAGTTACAATTGAGTACTAGTTCCCAACACTGATGAGAAGACCAAAGCTGAGGTGGCTACATCAAAATTAGAATAGGAACGTGTTAAAAATATGTATTCGAGGCCCTGGTCCCAGAGTTTCTGATTAAGAATGTATGGAATAAGATATACACTAAGCATCACCAGCCAACACCCAAGTTTATTCTGTTGAAGGGAAGTACCAGTACTCACTGATAGATGCCACACAAATCCCTTCCTGACACTGTGTGGCCCCATATCACACTCATTCTTCACTCAGACAAATGCTTGACCCATTTAAGGCAAATAGAAGGTTCTGAAGAAAACCACAACCTCTTTCTTCTGAGCTCCTTCACTATGTCTCCCCATATGAATTTGGGTAACATATATATACCAAGAATAAGTCAAATCCTCTGCATTCCATAAGAAAAGAGAAGACAATATAATCTATTCCTTAAATATCCTCCTCATTTACAAAAATATTTTCTATAAGCTTTCTTCATGGTTCTAAACTAAACTAAAATCCAAGTAGAACTTTGGGGAGGGAAGAGGACACAGGAAGCAAACCAGGGATACTGCAGAGGAGAGTAAGCTCAAAAAGATGGAGGAACCTCAACCCCTTTTCCCAGCTACCTCTTGGAAGCTCTTTCAAGTGGATTCATAATCTCATGGCCTATCTCAGGGACATATATTGATACAGGAATAGGAATCCCCAGAAGCTGGGAAAAAGATTCCCAGGGCCTTATAGAAGTGAGGAATGTGAGTCCAGTATACACCATGCCTGCACACAGGGTGGTCACAGTTCACAAGGTAAGGTGAGGCTGCTTATTCTTATCTACCCATTAGTGCCAGAAAGTGTGGCTATGGCCAGAAGCAGGGATATAATGGGGCTTCCAGATTTATTGCTGTCAAAAAGGTAACTTTACAAATTAATTTAACCTTTAATTTATCAAAAGCTTTCTTTCATAATGAGACTAAATTCATGTAACATAAAATTAAGCATTTAAAAATATACATTTTATAAGCCAGGGGGACAGAAACCAACAATTTTCGACACAAAGCCCCCTAAGCTCACAACATTAAAGCAGCCTTAATACCCACCCATCACGACTCAGGGAACTGAGCGGAAGAGGGGGCAGAAAGATTGTGAGAACCGTGGTGGGGGAGACTATCCAGAGGCATGGCACCCCTCAGTAACAACACACTTGGGCCAGGAGAACCAGGCTATCCATGGTCCCCTGTCACAAGGACTGATCCAGACGACCCATGGAAGAGGATATCCAGCTGATTGGGAATGGGGAGGGGAGGCATTGGGGAATTGGGGATAGCAACTCATTGTTTGCCCACTAAATAATGTAACTCATTATGGTCAATAAATATATATATTTAAAAAATAATATACATTTTAGCAGCACTAAGTACAATCAGGATTGGACAAATAGTACCTTTATTAAACTCCAAATATTTTCATCATCCCCAAAATAAACTCTATCCTTATTCACTCCCTCAATCCATTTCTGCCAGTAGCTTTTTTATAATGAAGAGTTGGGGATTTTCTTCATAACCAGATTTCATGCAGCTACTTCTGAGAAGCTTTGCACAGCCTGGGTTCAAAGGACAGGGAAGCATTTTCCTCTCTCCAGATAAGAGCAACTTTCTAAAAGACCTAAGGTAACTTTTCCTTTCTCTTGTCCCCTCAAGTCAAGTGAGGATATAGCCTAAGTCTTCTACTCAAAATCCATACCACCTGCTTGATTTCCTGTGGCCAACAATCCATGAAACTAAGGAAACTTCAAGGATTCTTGCAAGGTCCCTATGGTCCCCAAAAGTTGGGCTCCTCCCACAAAATAGATTGAGACCAAGGTTGGTTCTTACCCTTTGCTTCTCTGGGTCCACATAGCGAATGCCGAAGTAGTCCTTCTCCAGCAGGCTGTAGTAGTTGCAGACATGGTCAATCAGAAACTGCCCTTTGGTCTCTCTCTGTAAGGAAAGTACAATTAAGTTGCAGCCAGAGCTCAGCTGCACATGCACATCCTATCCACAGTGGGTCTCAATCACCTTAGTAGATCTTTGCTTAGAGAAATAGATGTCTTCACATCAAGCCCTAGAGTACAAACTTTCAACAGTTTTAATCACAACGTCGATGAGCAAGACATTTTACACTGTGTTAGTCAAAAACCCAACAAGGAGCAACTTAAGGTAGAAGAGGCTTATTTTGGTTCATGGTTTAATGGAATATGGTCCATCATGTCAGGAGAGGTATGGTGACAGGAAATAAATGTGGCTTTCTCACATCTGGGCTGATCAGAATGCAGACAGGGGACAGGAGTAATGAATGGCTAGTATAAAACTTCAAGCCTTGCTGCACTCATGAACATAACTTCCCCTAGTGAGGCCCCATCACTGAAAGGTTTAAGAAACACCAAAAAGCATATTCAATCCAAATAATCAAACTCATGAGCTTATGGGGGGGCATTTCACATTCAAACTACAAAAATAGCCAACACACACACACACACACACACACACACACACATACACACACGTGAAACTACAATGCTCAATGCTGAAAAGAACCAAAGTAATACACAGAAAGACACTGTATAGGTACACTGTATTTTCCTATGTTCTATGCCATTATATTACATGTGATTTAATTTTTGCTATGAGATTTATTATTCAGAACACTGACTTATAGTCCAGTACCATGTGGAGATTTACAGTTTGCATATGCTCAACTAACAGTTATGGTGCCCTTGGCTGCTTGTTCCACACACAAGGGTTTGTTTATTCATTCATTTCATCCTCACCATAATCCTATGAGGAAGGTCCTCATTTTGTATCTCAGAAAAGTGAGTCACAAAGAGATTCAATGACTTGTCCAAGATCACACAACTTGTGTGGATCAAGGTAGGATCTGAGCCAAGCTAACTGTAAAATCTGGACACCTAGCACACTCTGCATCAACTGAAGCTCTAAGAGACAGGGTCTGAATGGCATGCCTTGCAAATAGAGGAACTGGAATATCCTTCCCCTCATTGGAATGTCCTCAGAGACACTGTAAATCAACACAAAAAAATCAATGTGGAGAGTCCAGGGCCCAGATTTAAAGATAATTTTAACTCTGAGTAAACCCCTAGAAATTTCCATTGTAGTAAAATAAGATGGTAGACTTGACTTCTAAAATGAACAGATTATTTTTCCTTCAAATATTCTTAGTAAAACATCAGCCAACTCTAATATAAATATCATTAAAACACAAACATCTTAATAGTAAAGATCTTTCTAAGCCCTTATCAGGATATCTGATACAATAGATTTCTGCTTCAAAAGTTGCTGACAGACCTATGGAATGTGTTAGGAATGGAATATAATCTATAAAATGCATTTAAGAAATTAAAGGCATTAATGAGCCATTCTTTAAATACATTTTTTGGAAATTAGTTTGTCATATGCTTTACATAATATCTTCATTAAAAGCTGTTACACCACCTAATGAAATTGGATAAAGAAGCCATTTCTTGAAAGCCGCATGGTTAGTGTGGCCCTGACCCATCCTATCAGATGACACAATGCTAAGTGTCACAGTGCTCCTTATAGGTCCCTATGCGTAGCTTCCACAGACCCACTACTAACCTTAAAAATTCAATGCATAGTAACCTTTTGGTTGCCTACATGGTCTTAAACACCTGCCAAAAGGGAATAGCCAAAGAATATTACAATGTAAACAGAGATTGAGAATAACAAGCTTCCTTATCTGATGTCTAATATAGATTTCCACTTTTCTTGGTCATATGCTTAAGGCTTACAATACTAAGTTCTTCCATTAACTTGTGCTTCCTTTCAATAGGACAAGATTCTCTTTTATTGTCCTCGTGATAATCTAAATGCTTTTTGTACCTGTTTATCTTTTGTGAATGCTACCACAGGTTCAGAAGAAAAGGTCAAAGTGGAATTGCAAAGGTGATGAGTTATCAGACCCATTCATAGAAAATAGCCTCTCAACCCCAACCTCTAGATAAACTTTCTCCTGGAGTGCTCTACTGACCTGTTCAGCTTGAAGAAGCTAAGTGTGGTCATTGCCCCATTTTCCCTACAGCAGTTAAAAGTTTCTTCTCCAGTTAGAAGAATGAAGAAGAAACAGAAGAAAAATACCTTTTTATAGGCAGTCAGCCAGGGACAAAGGCCCAAAGAAAACAAGGAGATTCCACATGTCATGCCCAGGCAGGACTAAGACCCACATCTGATCCAGTTTCATGCAAGATGGTTACAAGAGATGGCTACAAGTAATAATCCCCAGCAGCAACCTCCTGCTTCTTCAGCTGAGCTCACCTAGGTGGGATGGCCCCTCCTAAGGAAACCTCTTGAGTTCACCAACAAATCAGGTCTCTTCTTTGCACACTGAGTCAGATAACAAGGCTCAATCTAATTGAAGGTTTGCTTCCTATAAAGGAGCCTAACCATGTGTGTAAACTCTCTCTTCTTCCTGTGGTTTCATCTGAACAACGTTTACAAACCAGGCTGGAAAGAGAGAGGGGCACTTCCTTCTGCGTGGGTATTTGTTTGCTTCCTTCCTACATGTGTCTTGCTTTGTGGTGCTTTCTCATTTTGTTACATGTATGATCTTTCTTTGATCTCTCAGTCCTTCAATATTTCTTAATCCTCCTGGTCTTCTACGTGAAGGGGATCTTTTGGTTCTCATGTTTTTCCTTGCATGTGTGGGTGTATGTCCCTCCACAGGCTTTTTACCCCTGGAGATTTCTCTATGGTGGAGAGTCTCTCCATTTCCCCTCTCCCTTTCCAGCTGGGCAAGGAGGATAATTCTCCTCTGGCTTGAGTTATTTAGTTAGCTTCCACCTGGATCTTAATCCCCCCTATAATATACCTCATATTCATAATTTGTTTTTTGAAAAGCCACTTCTTGGGGCTGGAGAAATGGCTTAGCTGTTAAGCTGCTTGCCTGCAAAGCCTAACAATTGCAGTCATTTCCCCAGTACCCACATAAAGCTAGATGCACAGTGGCACATGCATCTGGACTTCTTGCTTTTTAGTATTTTATTTATTTATTTCAGAGAGAGTGTGCGAAAGAAAGATGCAGATATATAGAGAGAATAGAGGCATGCCAGGGTCTCCAGCCACTGCAAATGAACTCCAGACACATGTGCCACCTTGTGCATCTGGCTTTACATGGGTTCTGGGAAACAGAGCTTCTGCTTTACAGGCAAATGCCTTAACTGCTAAGCCATCTCTGCAGTCTGCATCTGGAGTTCAGTCTCTCTCTCTCTCTCTCTCTCTCTCTCTCTCTCTCTCTCTCTCTCTCTCTCTCTCTCTCTCTCTGTGTGTGTGTGTGTGTGTGTGTGTGTGTGTGTGTGTGTGTGAAAGAGAGAGAGAGAGAGAGAGAGAGAGAGTTTCTCTTCTAACTCACTCATCTTAATAAAAGCCACTTCTTGGACTTGATGGCACTGCACTGAAAGAAATGCTAGAGATTATACGCATGTGCTCTGATAGGAACTGTCTATTACTTTCCTGAAACCACTTTCAAGTTTTATTTTTTCATGAGTTAGCAGCTATTACTTCTTTCTAAGAGAAGGAATCTCATGTAAATCAAGAGACAAATCAAAATTGAGGTGTCTTTTTTTGTTTCAGAAAATCTTTTCCAAACTCAGTAGCTCAAATGACAAGCTCTGTCTGATAGCAGCTTAATTCAATGCCCAGAATATAATTAATAAATTTGATCCCCTTTATAAACTAATTCTAATATTTTCATTTTAAAGAGGTTGAACTTTTTCAACTCAAAGAATATAACATGTAGTTCTCTGCACTGGGCATTAGAATGAAGAATTACATCCTACCACATGTGACATCAACAAGATATGTGGGGAGAAGGAAACATGTTGGACTTATGGAATCAAGATCTTGCTTGGGCACATGTGAGAGTTTATATTGATTGTCAACTTGGCAGGACCTAGAATCACCTAGGAGTGACTACTCAGGTTATCCCACAGATATGCCTGTGAGGTATTATCTTGATTAGGTTTAATGAGGTGGGGAAGACCAACATTAACTGTGGCCTGCAGCATTTTATGGGCTCATATCCCTGGACTGCATGAAAAAGGAGAAACCTGGCTGAGCATGAGTGTTCACCACACTGCTGGAATGACTGTGACCAGTTCCTGCCACCATGTCTTCCCAGTCATGCTGGACTAGGAGCCAAAACTGTAAACTGAAATAAACTCTTTCTTTTTTAAACTGATTTTTGTCAGGTATTTTTGTCTGAGTAACCAGAAGGTAACTGATACGGCATGATAAACATGGACGTCGTTTTTCCTTTTTTTTTTTTTTTTTTTTGTTGGGGTTGGGCTTTCTCTCATTTTGTTCAGGGCTCCTCTTATCCAGTGGTGCCCAGAGCTTCCCCAAGAGTTTACTATATGAAAGCTAGGGTTTTATGGTGTCAATTCATTATAAGTTTAGTTTATTGTATAAGTCCCCCTACCCTCCCATTCTCTCTCCCTAAGTCCTTCAATCCCCTTTTACAATCTTTCAATTCACCTATTAGGATTGCTTAGAGTTTAAGATAAACCTGGTTAGGAACCGCATATGAGGGAGAATATGTGGCATTTATCTCTCTGTTCTTGTGTGAGTTCACTAAGTATGATCTGAAGAAAGTCTGTCCACTTTTCTTTAAATTTCATTGTCACTTTTCCTTTTAGCTGAGTAGAATTCCATAGTGTATATGAACCACAACTTTGATATCCATTCATTCAGTGATAGCCATTTGGGTTGATTCCAATTCTTAGCTACTATGAATTGAACTGCTATAAACATGGTTAAGCAAATGTCTCTGTGCTGAGGCATGAAGTCTTGAGGGTCGATGCCCAGTAGAGGGATAGCTGAGTCTGCTGGTAGCTCTATATTCATCCTGTTCAGGAGCCTCCACCCTGCTTTCTGTATGGTTGTACAAATTTGCATTCCCACCAACACTGAATGAGGGTTTCCCTTTTCCCCACATCCTCAACAGCATCTATTGTTGTAGGATTGTTTAATGATTATCATTCTGACTGGCGTGAGGTGGAATATCATTGTACTTTTGATTTGCATTTTCCTGATGATTAAGGATGATGAGCACTTTCTGAGATGAGAATTGGCCATTTATGTTTCCTCCTCTGTTGAGATCAGTGCCCCATTTTGTGAGGAGGCTGCTTAATTTTTTTATTATTTATTTTTTGAGTTCTTTGTGAATTCTAGATATTAGACCTCTGTCTGTGTCATAGCTGGCAAAAAATCTCCCAGTCTGATAGTGGTCTATTGGTTCTGAGTATGGTATGTACAGAAACATTTAAGCTTAATGAGATCCCATTGGTTAAGTGATTGTTGCACTTCCTGGGCTACTCAAGGTTTGTTCATGAAGTTTTCCCCTACTCCTATCTTGTAGATATTTCCTCCTATTTTGTCTCCCATAGTTTTCAGGCTTTCAGGTCTTATGTTGAGGTCTTTGATCCATTTGGAATTGATTTTTGTGCATGGCGAGAGGAGTGGGCATATTTTTTATTTTTTTTTTTACAAGTATTTGTCCAATTTGTCTAGCACCACTTTTTGAAGATGCTCTCTCGATGCCAGTGAACATTGTTGGCACCGTTATCAAAGATAAGTAACTATAGTTACTTGAACTAAGAGCAGGGTCTTCAATTCTGTTCCATTGGTCTGTCTGTCTGTGTTTAGGCCAGTACCATGCTGCTTTTGTTACTATGGCTTTTTAATATATCTTTAGATCAGGAATGGTGATACCACCTGAGGAAGATTTTTACTAAGAACAGATTTGGCTATCTGAAGCCTCTTTGCCATTCCAAATAAATTTTGAGGTTATTTTTTCTATGTCTGTAAAGAATGAAGCTAATATTTTTATTAGCATGACATTGAATCTGTATGTTGCTTTTAGAAGAATTGACATTTTTACTATATTCATTCTACCTATCCAGGAGCATGGAATATCTTTCCATCTTTTCACATCCTCCTCTATTTCCTTCCTGAGCATTTTAATGTTTTCATTATACAAGTCTTTCACCTCTGTGGTGAGTGTTATTCCAAGGTATTTGATTTTTTTTTGAGGCTATTGAAATTGGGACAGTCTCTCTGATTTCTTTTTCTGCATGCATATCATCTGCATACAGGAAGACTCCTGATTTTTGTGTGCTAATTTTGTATCCTGCCACTTTGCTGAAGGAATTTATCACCTTCAAGAGTTTACACATACACATACTTCAGGTCTGTTATGTATAGGATCTTGTCATCTGCAAACAGGGAAAGTTTTACTTCTTCATAAGAGTTATTTTAAGGCCATTCACGCATTTGTTAAACAATGAGTATGCACCAAACAGCTGATAGCAATTACAGGAAAAGAGTAAGAGAAGCATAGCCATTGTGAAAATGTGAAATATCCTACAATTGCCTAGGGGCTCTGCCCAGGTAAAATGCCATTGTGAGGAACATAATCATAAAAATAAGTTCCTTGTTTCCAGCTTCATAGAAACTTTGAGATACAAGGAAGTAAAACACAATGATATTCATTTCCCAGAATTGGCTTCTCCGTGGGCTTTTAAAAAAAAGTGGATAGAGACAAATAGCTCAATTCTTTGCTTGACTCCTCTCATGGGGAAACTGCTAATAATGCATTTACTTTAACTTCCTGGTTCACTAAAAAGTCAAAACACCAATAAATCTGTGCTTAAAGAGAAAGTGCAAAGAAATCAACTGCTATATCAGCAGTGGCTTGTGTCCCATGAAGAAAGCATAAAAATTGCAGTCACCAAGTCCTAAAACTATAATCCAAGATATTTTGCTAAGTTTTAGATGTTGGTTAAGTGGGAAAGGGGCACCAACTAAAAGTATCATTAAAAACAAAAGTTCAGAGTTTGAATAGTTACCTTCAGGAGTGAAGGTATTAAATAAAATGCTTCTAACTCTTACTGTACACCATGAACTATGTCACAGACTTGTTGTGTAAACTCCTGATAAATCACTGAGTTAGTTAATACTCTCCCCATGTTACTGACTAACAAAATGGACTCAGAAATACCATGTTTTTTAAAGGATATCAATTCCACATCCAATAAATATGCCAAAGCTCTTCTAGGAACCCAAACGCCCAAATGTTCTAATTCTCTAAGTGCAGAAAGAACATCTGGATGATGAACCATGAAGGTTTGCTAGAGTTCAGCATCAGCTGCTTCTCTCCTGAGGAATGAAGGCTACAGTTTGCTACATTCAGAGGATTCCTGTCTTCTCTTTCCCTAGTTTCCTATATTTGGCAATATTTTAGTTCACAGTCCTTAGCTGAGGCAATGCATCTGTTTTGTCAATGGTTCCTAGAAGGAGTTTTTGTTGGAATTCCTCAAAGCATCCTCAGAGCCAGGGAACGTCTTCAGTGGGCACAGATTTTGGGCTGCACTCTTGGGCTATCAGCCATTAAATCCTGGTAATGTTGGGAGAAAAGAGGCCCAACACAGACCAAGGATGAGGGAGGGACTTCCTGGGGAGAGGAGAAAAGGAAATGTCCAGAGGAGTCAGAAACCCAGACACAGGACACTGGAAGCTCTCATTTAGGAGTTAGCATTGTGTCCCCAGTTCTCTGAGACATGGGAGCTGTGAGACCTTATTTCTTGGGTGATGAGGAAGGGCTGTGTTTGGCACCTGGTGCTTGCAGGGAGACTGAGCAGCTCCTAAGGATGCATATCTAAGGAGTAACAGGATTATTTCTCTGCTGATTATTGTGAAGGAATGGAAGAATTAATACCTGTGTGAATACCAAAACTCCAATGGGGAGCATCTAGCCAATTTCAAAGCTCTATGAAGTAACTGAAGACTTAGTTCTCTGCTAAATTTAGTCTCAGGCCACTAGAGATAAACGACTGGATTTCTTTATTAAATTAAGAGCTTCTATCCATTGACCTCCATTGGCCAATGAGGAAAGAATGCTAATAAGAACCTGAACTGAATGTTGTGCCTTACTTTTATTTTGTGAAGGACAGGCATTTGTTCATCTCAGAAAGATTGTGATTTGGTAGAAAAACATAAAAACACTCTGTTGATGGCTGAGAAGCTGGCTCAGTCAGTCAAATTCTTGCCTTGAAAGGATGAGGACCTGCTTTTTGTCCCTAGAACCGATGTAAAAGTGCTGTGTGTGTGGTGGCATGTGTTTGTAATGCTAGTGCTGGGGAGCAGATAGATAATCCCAGGGCTCACTAGCTAGTTATTGTAACCTCTAGCTATAGGTACAATAATAAACCCTGTCTCAAAGAACAAGAGAGAAAGTGATTGAGCAATATACACAACATTGACCTCTGGCCTCTATACCCATGTGCACACACACACTCACACACTTGTGCGAGAACACACAGACACATTTAAAAAGTACCCTGGCTGGGCCTGGTGGCACATGCCTTTAATCCCAGTACTTGAGAGGCAGAAATCAGAGAATCATCATGAATTCAAGACAGCCTGGGACTACAGAGTTTCAGATCAGTCTGAGCTAAAGTTAAACCCTGCCTTGAAAAAAATAAGATAAAAATACTCTGATGTTCCACTAAAAATTCATTTTTGTAAATTCACACATTTCATTAAATTAATGATTACATCTTAAGCCAAAAATCCATCTTACAGAAAAAGTCCTTTATGGTTGCATTTTAAGTAACAAGTGGTATATTGCTTTATTAATTACTCTCTTCCATTGCAGACAGTAACTAGCATTTGGTTGTGACTACTGATAAAATTGGCTATTTGCCATTGATTAGCTATTGATAAAATTGCATTATCCCAACATAGTGAAGAAATAAGTAACATCAACCCGTTTAAATGGACAGAAATAAAAAAAATAAAAAAAAGAAATAAAAAAAAATAAATAAATGGACAGAAATGTAAAAATAAATAAAGAGGTATCCCAAGATTCAAACTATGGATCTCACACAGAAATAAAACTGGTACTGATTTGTGTTATTCAACTACTTTCAGATATACAGAAGGTAAAATCAAAATCTAGGGAAGCTGATATATCTAGCTCTGAATGTATATTATTATTATTGCCATAATAATTGACAGATAACTGAGGTAATTGAAAGTAAATATGATCTGATTCCATTGTGTTCAGTAAATGTTCTTTAGTTAAAAGGAGAGTAGAGTTAGAGCTGGAGTAGTGACTTAAAAAACAGAAAACAACACAAATAACTATAAATCAAATCAGTCATAAGAGGAAATCATTGGCTGACATGGAGCACCTCCCACAAACATAAAAGCAAGGCAGGAATGGCCACATACTCAAGCCAGGCTGATCTGGAGAGTTGAAACCCAGCTGTTTATGGTGAATCCTAGATAGATAATCCCTTGTATACTCAGGGAAGACATACACTCTCATCATCATAGCAAGAAATTTAGTAGTATGCAGTACAGGAAGATAAAGGAGCCTACTTGAATAAAAATGGACAGGTTTAGCTCTTTCTGGAAATGGTTCTCATAGAATATTTTTCCTGTCTTAGGGTTTAATACCTTGCTCCATTAAAGGATTCACCTCTAAATAAACTCTCCAATTCAAACATTTTCTACAGCTTCAACAAAATGATATTTTTAAATATTATGCTAAGAAAAGTAAGGCTAAGGCTTAACTAGGGTAATTAACTTGTTCAAGGTCAACATAGCTACAATATGGCATAGTTAATATTTAAATCTATTTCTGCTTGAGTTGTCACAAGGTCTCACTATATAGCCTAGGCTGTCATGGTATTCATAATCCTTCTGTTTCCACCTCCTGATGAATGGGATTAAAAGTACATGGTTTGCTTTGTTTTTGTTTGTTTTGTTTTGTTTCTTTATTTTTCTGGTTTTATGAGACAAAGCCTCACTCTATAGCCTAGCCTGGTTTCAAACTCAACCTGTATTCCTCCCACCTTCAACCTTCCAAGTTCTATGCTTATAAATTTGAGCTACCACACTCACCTGAATTGGTTTGGGCAATTGTTAAAAAGTAAATTCCTGGGCTGCTGAGAGGAAAGCTCAGCAGTCAAGGTGCTTTCCTGAAAAGCCTAACAACCTGAGTTCAAGTCCCCAGAACCCATGTAAAGCCAAATGCACAAAGTGGTGCATGCATCTGGAGTTCATTTGCAGTGGCTGGAGAACCTGGTGTACCCATTCTCTCTGTCTCTCTTCTCTCTCTGCTTGCAAATAAATAAATATAAATATTAAAATAATGCAACTTCCTTACTTTAATATAAACAGCTTGAGATAAAATACAGGGGGATGGAGAGATTGCTCAGTGGTGAAGGCACTTCCTTGCAAAGCTTTTTGGGCTAAGTTTGATTCCCTAGTACCCACATAAAGCTAGATGTGCCACATGTGTCTGGAGTGCAGTGGCAGGAGGCCCTGGAGTGCCCATATTCACTCTCTCCCTCTGTCTGTCTCTCTGCCTCTCTCTCACACACACTCTCTCTCTCTCAAATAAATTTAAAAAAATATTTATTTAATGACAGGAGAGATGGCTCAGTGGAGAAAAGGATTTACCATGCAAGCACGAGGACCTGAGAGATTCTAATTTTCCCTGAGTTTGGTTCCCCAACATCGAAATAAACAGGCATACATCTGAAACCTCAGTCGTTTGGGGAACAGAGACTGAAGAATTACTGCGGATCACTAGTCAGCCAGTCTGACCAAAACTGGCAACTCCAGGTTCAGTGAAAGACTCCATCTCAAGGAAAAATGCAGATGAGCGATAGAGGAGGACCCCCAACATTTTCTTCTGGCCTCTGCACATATGCACATGGGGTGCACACAATGATGCATGCACCACACCACAATACTATAAATATACATATACACAAAAGAAAAGACAAACCTGCAAACTAGTATCATACTTAATGGTTTGAAACTTGATGGTCTCTTTAAAATTAGGAATAAGGCAAGGATGACTCCCCCTTGCCACTTCCATGAGAATTCCTAGAAAATGTAATAAAGCAAGAGAATGAAGTTAGTAAAAAGAATACAGATAGGGAAAGAGAAAATCTGCCACTTGGCATTTGTGGCTCATGCCTGTAAACTCAGCACATGGGAGGCTGAGGCAAGACAATTGTCATGAGTACAAAGCTATATAGTTGGTTCTTAGCCAACATTGGCTATAGAGTAAGGCCCTGTCTGAAAGAAGGGAAGGGGAGAGGAAGGAAAGGCACAGAGAGGAAAAAGAGAATGGAATAAGAGATAAAGAAGGAAGAGAGAAGGGGGAGGGAAGGGAAGAAACGAAGGAAGGAAAGGAAAGGTGACTTAGCTTTCAGATAATATGGGACATCTTCCAAGAAAAGTTTCAGACTTAAGCCATTGATGGGCAAGTATCATGTGATATGCCTCAGTGGTATAGCTAGATCACAAGGTAGCTATATCCTTAGTTTCTTGAGAAGCTTCCATAGTAACTTCCATAGTGGCTAACCTGCTTTGCAGTGGTATAAGTTTTCCTTTTGTCCACATCCTTATTAGCACTTGTTATGTTTTTTTAATTTTTCTTTGTTTTTTGTTTTTCTTCTTAATGACTGCCATTCTGACAAGAGTGAGATTGAGTCTCAATATAGTTTTGATTTGCATTTTTCTGATATCTAAGGATGTTGAGCATCTTTTCGTATTTCATTGGCTAAAATGGTTAACCTCTGGCTGTCAACTTGACAGGATTTAGAACCAGCATAGAAACAAATCTCCAGTCATGTCTGTGAGGGATTTTCTAGATGAGGTCACTTGAGGTGGGAGGACCCAAGCTAACTGTAGGCAACACTCTTGTATGGACTGGGGAGCCTAGGCTAACAAAGAAGGAAAGAGCAAGCTAAACAGCAGCATTCATCACTCATTCTACTTCCTCCCTGCTCTCGTGACACCGTAGCACTGGTTGCCTATTCTTGCCATACTTTTCCTGCCTTGATGGACACTGCCCTCTGGGTAAATTGAAATAAACTCTTACCTTCACTAAGTTGCTTATGGTTGAATATTTTGTCCCGGTAATGAGAAAATAATTAACACATTGAATATTTATAGTTTACCTTTTCAGAACGGTCTGATCATTTCATTACTCTAATTATTGACTAGGTTGTTTGATTTCTTGTCAATAGTTTTAGTTTTTGTATATTCTAGATACTAATGCTCTATCAGGGGTATAGCTAGCAGAGATTTTCTTCTCTTCTGTAGGCTGTCTCTTTACATTATTAACTGATTCATTTGCTATACAAAACCTTTTTAATTTCATAAGATCCCAGTTGTCAATTGTTGTCATTATTTCCTGAGTGACTACAGTCCTATTGAGAAAGTCCAAAGCCTAAATCTTTAAGTGCAAAGCACATTTTAAAGTAATTCTCACTATAGCAATTTAGACAATATTTTATGTAAAGTGCTTTCAGAAGCAAGATGTCTTTATTCATGCTTCTTGAATTTAAATATATTTAAAATCTATTTTTATCTGTCCTTTTTCCTACTCTAGTCTATAATCCACATTTGCTTTCTCTAACAAGCTCTGTGAAATTGGACAAACATTGTGCCTTCTGGGCTCCCAGAACATCTCAGGAGCTATTAGCTTCACCTCCCTTCTGCTCAGATTCTGAGTGAGCAGGCAATACTTAGGACCATCTTAGTGCCTGGCAACATGTGCCTTCCTCTTGGTTTACATTGCCTTGACTATTCATCTGGTTCATATGTTTGTTCCATAACAAAGGCAGGAATGGGTTGCTTTTCCAGGAAGATAAAGCTCAGGGTAACTAAGTTACTTGACCATGGTCATATGTTAAGCAAATGACCAAGCAGATATAAACTGAGCCCTTCAAAACCACAAAAGTGAAGATTTGAATTATTATAAACAAGACATTTTACCTGAGGGTGGTTTATGTAGCAGTTATCTTCTTGCTGCTGAGACAAAACACCTGTGGTAGTTTGAATGCAAAATGTCTCCCATGGCCTCAGGTGTTTTGAATACTCAATCCCTAACTGTTGACAGGCAAGTGGAGCCTTGCTGAAGAAGGTATGTTTCTGGGGCTGGACTTAAGGATATCCTAGTCAGTTCCCCTTGCCAGTAGAAGCTCATTTTACTCTTTCTGTTTCCTGCCAGCCAGTGTAGCAAGGTGGGATGTGCATCCTCTACTCTATCCTCCTTTCCTTTATACTAAAACATCAAAGCTGTAAACCAACACTGTTGCAGTCAGCATTCTAGTTGCTGCACAGGAAGAACCCAAACAAAAGCGGCTTGTGGAGGAATGGGTTTATTTGGCTTACGGACTCGAGGGGAGACTCCATTCTGGCAGGGAAGATGATGGCATGAGCAGAGGGCTAGACATCATCTCTGCCACAGCACTGCAAACAGCGGCAGGAAGGTGTGCCAAATACTGGCAAGGGGAAGCTGGCTTATAACCCCCAAAAGCCCGCCCCAACAACACAGCTCTAGTGAGATTCTAATTCCCAAATTGCCATCAGCTGAGGATCGATCTATCAGAACACATTCATTTGTTTGTGGGGGACACCTGGATCAAACCATGACAAACACAAACCATTTCCTCCCATCAGCTGTTTTGTCCCAGAGATGTTAGATAATTACACTACCACCTAATCAGAAACAGCAGATGGAAGGAAAGGGTTTTGTTACCAGCTTATAGATATGAAGGAAAGTTTCACTACAGGTGGGAAAGCAGGGCAAGAGCAGAAAGCCTATGCCACATCTTAATAGCAGCAGAGAGAAACAGAGAGAAGAGTAAGCTATGAATAGTCAGTGGGGCTGAATTAATAAACCTCCAGACCTGCTCCCAGGGACATATCTCCTCCCAAAGGTTCCACATACTTCCCAAATAGCACCATCATCTGGAGATTAAGGATGAGGATTACTAAGAAACACATGAGGCTATGAGAGACATTCCAAATTCAAACCACAATAGTATATATTATATCTCATTACCTGGAGCAATTTATGCATCTTTCCTAACCTCTAAGAGACTAAGGGTTAAACCATACCAAGAGCTCACAAGAATGAGAAATGGTATTCGTGAGATGTCTCCTAATACCTATTTTAGCAGGACCCAGTCCAATGTGTGGTTTAATTCTTGTAGTTAGCTGAATTTATCATCCAAAAATACTATTCAACAAGTTATGGAGCACAGAATTTCTCCTGGAATTGAAGACAGGAATGGCTACACTGATTTCTACAGTCAGAAGAAAAGAAAAGAAAGCAGAGGAAGAGCAGGAGGAGGAGCTTAAAGAGGGAAAGGAGGATGAAAGAGAAGGAGGAAGAAGGGGGGAGAATAAGAAGGGGGGGAAAAAAACTCATGCTTAGATCTAATAAAATGTCTAGCTGTCAAGAGTCTCGGGCAGAGGGAACCTCAGTTTCTAATAATTTCTAATAATAAGAGCCAGAGGGGATCTTGTAGTGAGGCAAAGTAGCTAGAACGAGAGTTGTCGTGTTTTATGGGAAATTCATAAATTCATTATCACTATGTACTTGGCTAAGCTTTGCTCAGGTAGGCTGGGCACAAGTCGTCTCTTCAAAATAAGCCAGTAAGGAAGGAACACTACACAGGGACAGAGAGTTGAGTTTCAGAGGAAGTTTTATACATGTAGCCCCAATATATCATGGGAATCCATATGGGTCAGTCACTCCAGATGTAATGCACATTTAAAGGGGAGCAGGTCAAAGACGTAAATATTTGAAAAAAATTATTCTTTACTAGTTTTTAAGGGACCTTAAAGAGTGGCCCAATGATATTTCCCAAACCTTTTCCTTCAGCCTATTCCTTTTTCCTTATAACTTCAAGGTAATGCAAAACCTCAACTGCCAAAAACTCCAAATACCCTTCCCATAAGGACATCTCTCCCCTAATATTATTTTGTTGGTAATATCCTTCACTGCAAAAAAATCATCTTTTCTCTCCAGGAAACAGGAAAAGGGAAAAAACTTATATGCCAACTCAGAATATCTTAAAATACTGGATTAATGTAGATTTAAGGAGACCTCTGACATGGTCCAAATCATACAGCTGTCACTTGGTAAGCTTCATCCTGAGATGCCTGAGACCAAAAGTATAATTGGCCAAGAAAAAATGAGGAGATACTACTACCCAGTCAGGCCTAGTACCTCTTCCAGTTTCAGCAGACACATGGCTAGTCATGGTCACACCAAAGGAAACTTCAATTCAGTATAATTTAGTTAGCAATATGACAAAGGTCATGCTTATAATAGAAATAGCAGCTGTAAATTACAAGTGCTCTTTATCAATGAGCCCTGTGCTAAGTGCTATAAAAGAGTAAATCATTTATCATTCCAATGACCCCAGCACCAATGTTATTCTAGAAATTTATGATTCTCGCCTACCTCCGTTCTGTTCCTAATTTTTCCAAGATACTTTTCTAGATTCTTTATTTTCAAAAAAAAAATCCTGTACTGCCCACAATTTTACTCTTAAAGACTTAATGTCCCACTCCCAAAGTATTATTCCAAAAAGGTAATCATGTTATGGATCAGGCAATGATCAGGTTTATAGCCTGCACAATCCATACAATTTTGAAACAACCACATGTCTGTGTGCTGGGGGTTCCTACACACACACACACACACACACACACACACACACACACACAAAGGCATGCATGCCTACCAGAATGATTTGTCACAAATATTTAAAGACAGGCTGGGCTCCCCAATTATTACACCTCCTCCTTTTCTCAGGAGATTAGTCATGAACAAGGAAAAACATCTTGATTATAGTTACATCTGATCTGCTACATAGCAACCCAAGCCAAGTGTGTTTTGTCTTTAGGAACTAAAAATACAGAGAATGTCTGTTGGAATTTAATCACCATTATCAGCTATTACGAACCCTCATTCTCTGTTAAACCTCCTCTGCCTTTTTCATTCTTTGTGGCAGATGGCAGGTTTCTGAAGGATGGAAAATATCACATCCCATCTACCAAGCCCTTATTCCTGAAGAACACTCTTATCAATCATTCAGCAATGTATCAACACAAAGCCTGAACACTGTATAAACACACAAGAATGTGCAGAAATGCATACTAAAAATGAACATGTATCCCATCCCATAGTATAGAAATTTAATATGTACAAAATGAAAAATAGATAAAATGCATCAATTTTATGAAATGTTACTGCAAATGTTATATTTACACACATACACACATACACACATATGCACACATTGACACAATAAAGCTTGCAGGCTATTGGCTTATGGGCTAGAGATAGCTCAGGGGTCAAGATGCTTATCTGAAAAGCCTTATGGCCCAGATTCAATTCTCCAGTACCAACATAAAGCCAGATACACAAGGTGGCACATGCATCTGGTGTTCATTTGTAATGGCTGTAGGACCTGGTATGCCTGTTCATTTCTCTCTCTCTCTCTCTCTCTCTCTCTATCTCTATCTATCTCTCTATCTCTTCTTTCAAATGAATAAATAATATCTTTAAAAAGCTTACATGCAAAAAAAATTAAATACTGATGGCATGTCTGTAGAAGATAACAAGTTTCTTCTGGTTCTGTGTGCATTTATTTGCATTTTTGTTTTCCTATGAACAATCATTCGGTTGATTATCACTATAATGCATTAATTTTTAACAATGCAGGACAAATTCACTCTTTGTAGGTCACATGTACACAGTACTCTCACAAGTCAATGTAAGATGCACAAACTAGAATTCCAGCTATCTAATCATCTGAAAGTGTTACTTTCTTTTTCTTCTAGAAATGAAGAGAAACAAGAAACTGACTGAACAGAGAGTAGCTCTACTCTTAAAGACCCACTTCTAGCTTAGAGGTCCTTGTCACCACCAGCCAATAGCCCTAGGCAAATGAACAACCATTTTAGGCATCCAAGTGCCCACATGCATAACCATGGGCTGAGCTAGGTGGTGGTGAAGGGCCATTCAGAACCAGGTTCAGGCAATTCAGGGTTTTCACACTGCCTCATTAGCATAGTGTTATACATGTATGGATCACTTGTATTTGAATCCAGTTGACTGAGTTCCCTATAAATAAAATGGAATTTAGAGAGGAATTGTGGTAGTTTGAATGTGAAATATCCTCATGTATTTGAGATTAAGTCTCATATTCAAACCCAGGTGGTGGCAATTTAGAGAGTGGAGACTTGAGGAGGAGGTGTGTCACTAGGGGACAGCCTTGAGGTTTATTAGTGCAGCTTGCTAATGCTAGCCATTTCACTCTCTTGCTTCTTCCTGACAGCTGGCTGCTGTGGCAAGATGTGATGCCCAGCCTCTGCTCTGCTAGGTTTTCCCATCTATGATGAAACTTTCCCCTGAGACTGTAGGCCAAAATAAACTCTTTCCTCCCATAAGATGTTTTTTGTCTTGTGGCTCTAATTTATTCCTCTCTCAAGATTGCTTTTCTCAAGCACACTTGTTTTTATAAAATTTGTTGTGCAACACAGAATTATTTGTACATAGTAAATGATTTGAAACATTTATTAAGCCATAATGTCATTTTTACCTGTCAAGTTCATAAAAACAAAAAAGTAGCCAAGTCCAACAAAAAGACAACTGTGGAGTCACATACTAATAAAAGTCAAAGTTGGTGCTTATAGGTGAAACATATATGTATAAATTGTAGAACTTTTAATCTCCATACTTTTTCTCTCCCCTTTTAAGAAATATTTAGCTTGTAGTCCCTAACCCTAAAGGGTATGCTTGGCATAGTGAAAATTAGCACCTGTTAAGACATCATAGACCTTTATTTTTCCCCCAAATTTATGAACTCACTGAGGAGAGTAGATAGAACATGAAGAATATCCCAGATATTTATGGCTAAAGCCCGGGTGCTTAAAACAATGATTGGAGATCCCTCTTACAGTTCTGTACGTTGACTGTACTCAGAGGGATGGTTATGATCTCTCTTATAGTTCCGTATATTGACTATACTCAGAGGAATGGTTATGATCTCTCATATAGTTCTGTATGTTGACTGTACTCAGAGGGATGGTTCTTGCCTGGAGTTCTTTACATTGTTGTATTTGTTGGTGACTATGTCTGGAAGCAAGTGAAACTTTCTTCAGTCATGTCTGGTGCCTGTGCTGAGTTGAGCTGTCAGAAACCACTATGGGCTTATTGAGGTTCTTATGCCCTTTCTCCTCTCCTTCCTCCTTCCCTTCCCTTTGCCTGCATCTATGTGTGGAGATTGGGCTTCCTTTTACCATGTCAGCTTCAAAGAAGTCAAACTTCTTAACTAACATATCAACTTGCATTTCCCAATGCGTTGGGCAGGAGTTGTCTTTCATGCAATGTCTTTTACATGGTCTCTTGGTTACAACTGAGCTACAAAATCTCCTGCACACTCAAAGGTAGGGGAATTGTACTTCAATTCAATTTAAAGAGTAATAATTATTGCTAGTCTTTAATGTATCGTGGAAAACATATTTATATTAAAAAGAAGAAATAGGCAAGTTCAATGAACCTGTACCTACTCCATTGATACATTCTGTGTTGGCAGATAAACATGAAGGAGGAGAGCTATCCAGAGAAACAAGATCCCAGTCACTTGGTTTCAGGGCCTCTGCATGTTTCCATATCCCAGGAAAGAGATCAGGCTGCTGTTGACATATATTCAATAATGAAAATGCCACCCTCTAATATCTCAGCACCCACTAAGACCCCAGATCTCAGAACAACCCTCGTAAGAAAGAAAGTTCAGGAAAGACAGAGGAAAATTCCAATTACCTAGTAAGAAGGGGCTTGGCATCAAAATTAGAACAGGCTAATGGAAAACCAAGTTGCTAATTTGCTCCACCTGTGTTTAGAAACTAGCCAGCCTTCCTTGTCATCACAAATTTTTTCTGAGCATTTTCTGAGTCTAAATTCACTTAAATTGACAAGATTAACGATCACATAGCCTTCCCTCCATCTTGAGATATCTCCTAGTCCTAGTCTGCTTTCACTAGAAAACAAATAAAATTGTCTCTATGTCTTGCTGGTTTTCAGCTGCTTCCTTCATTTTCACACATGGAAAAATTAGGGGGGAAAAAACTAAATTATCTTTCTAAAAGCAGCATATTCGTCCTCATCCCAACCCCAATCCCCTAGCCCCAGGCAATAAGAAGTCTATTCCTCCCCAGAGGCAGAGGTTGCTTAGTAACTGGAATCATATTTCCTTGTGCCCTAGAGGTAAGTGGTACCCTCAGGTGTTTGGGAACACAATTCTTAATCCTCCCTGGAATCCTTCTGAATGTTCTGGGCAAAAGCCAAGATCTCCATTATCACATCTCCCTCTAGGCTGGAACATCATTTGCCCTTTACAGAGTTGGCTTATTATACCACAATTCTGCCCTGTGCCCAAGGCAGAAAGCTTTAGGCCATTCCTTCCCTTGGGCTTTGGAAAAAGTCATTTTGGACTATTAGGACTAATCATACATTTTTATCTAATCCATTGAGGGTTCAATTTCTCAGTGGCAGCTTGGCTGCCCTGTGAAAACAGGCTCATCTTCATCTTGAACTGACTTCCAGAGACACCTTAATGTGTAAGTAAATCAGCCCATTAGAATGGGAGATAACAACTAGAGAAGGTTGGGAGAGTGATTATCTACACATGGTCAAGCACTTGCAGAAACCTATGTAGCCTGGCAACAATCTTGGAAGATAGACTCAATTTTACATTTGACTATCCTGACACCCAAGTAAAGACTAAGGAATTCCTCCCATAATACAGCAGCTGAACTTCAAATTTTGGGTTGATTTCATTCTAAAGTCCATCCACATTTCTGTCCAATCACACTGCTTCTTATGTATATACAGAAATTTCTCAATAGGGCAGAGAAGTCAGTTTATAACTTTGGGTAAGATGGTCATAGATGGCCTCACTGAGAAGGTGGCCTCACAGGAGGATAGGAAGGCATTAGGCACAAGATGAACTACCAAACACCTGAGAGACAGGGAACAGGTAGGCCTCAGAACGTAGATCAGCATCAACAAGACAGTTCTCAGAATTTGGGATAAGACTAAAGTAGAGGAATGATAAGAGGTCAGACCCTATAGGAACAAGAAGCGAGCCCCTAACTCACTCTAAAACAAGTGTGCTCATAAGCTTCATGTACCCTAAAAATGATGTGCAAATTCTTCTAGAGAGAAAGGAGAAAAGAAAAAAGTCCTCAAGTGTACCAATAGTTAATCTGCTGGTTATCCCTTCATTTGTTAAACTGAACTATCTATGCTATCTATTTTTTACACATTTATTTTTGAGGGAGAGAGAATATGAGTGGACACACCAGAACCTCTTACCACTGCAAATGAATTGCCACTGTATGCACCACTTTGTGCATCTGGCTGGAGAATCAAACCTAGCTGACTAGCTTTACAGGCACTGTTCACCACTGAGCAATCTCCCCAATTGTGGGCTATTTTTCTAAAGGAGTGGAGAGGACTTAGAGGTGCACAGGCTCTAAACTTGAGTCTCATTAATACTTTAGATGAGAAGAAAGCACTTTTAGAGACGATTTTTTCATTATACCTCACTTTCCTACATTATTTTATCTCCTCAAAGAAGGCAAAGACTTAACAAGTATGCAGACTTTTGTTCCAGTCGTTAATCTGTGTCATTTTTAGTTTATGCTTAAAACCTACAGCTTCCATAGATATTTTATCTCAGGTCATTCATGAGTCTTCAAAATCAGCACCATTTCCAGGAACGATGTACATGGAAATGAACTTACTCAACACATAAAGCAGGACTGTTTAAGTAACTGTCATTATTTAAAGTAAATATCAGTAATGATATAATATTCATGTAGTCCTATGTATAAGCAACAAAGAACATAACTCAGTGAGTTTTTACAAAATAAATAAATCACATAACCACCCTCTACTCTCTTCATATCCGTCATCTATTACCTACACAAAAGGCACCTACCACTCTGATTTCCTTCATTAAACAATTTTCCTTGCCTCTGAAATGTAAGTGAAAGAAAGAAATCCTATAGTATTTTTCTCTTCTGTATTCTGCTTCTTTAGTTCAATTTCTGCATTCAAACTTATTTCTATATGAGCCAAGATTTATTTTGTTATCTCATCATTGTATAAATATATACCCATTGCTTTGTAATTAAATTAATTGGTCTTCAAATGACTAATTCAATGACATATGAATTATACCTTAAGCCAGGGGTAAGTGATGCATGCCTTTAATCCCGGCATTTGGGAGACTGAGGTAAACGTATAGCTGTGAGCTTGAGACCAGCCTGGGACTACTGGGTGAATTCCAGGTCAGCCTGGGCTAGAGTGAGACCCTACCTCAAAATAACATTATACCTTAATAAAGATTTTTCAAATTGCGAGATGAACTGTAGACACAAATACGAAAGGTAAAACAATACAACTTTTGAAAGAAAATACTGAAGAATGTGATGATCTTGTGCAAACAAAGATCTTTGTGTGGGCATGTGTGTGTCTGATAGGTGTGATGAGGTGATGTGTGTGTGTGTGTGTGTGTGTGTGTGCATTTGTGGTGCCCCATGTACTCATGGAGGCCAGAGAAGAACATGAGGCATCTCCCTCCATTTCTAATCCACTTGTTTCCCAAAGGACTGGGATTACCAACTATTTATGTGGGTCCTGGAGAATCAAACTCAGCAGTCTCAAGCCACTCTGACCCTCATGCTTGTGCAGGAAGTGCTCTCCATCATGGAGCCATCTCTCTAGCCCAGATTTCTTAATAAACTATGAAAGGCATTAGACAATAATAAGTAAAATAGACTTCATTAAAGTTAAAATGTTTGTTAGACCAAGTATATCACTAAGACATTGAAAAGGCACACTACAAGCTAAGGAGAGATAAATGCAATAATTATGTTTAAAAAATCATAGTTGACCTAAATCTAAGGCTTGGGGAATCTCAAAGAAGAGGAGGCAGAAAGACTGTAGAACAGAATGATGGGAAGGAGGGCTGCAAAATGCTGTTTTCTAAATAGGGTGTGGCTGTTACACTCATAATTCACAGAAGCTGGAATTCCTTGGAGAAAATTAAGTCTGTCGACACATCATTATTGGTTGGGGAAGGATACATGAGACCTCACATCTCCCAGATAAGCTAATGGCAGCGAATGGTTGCTGGGAGAGGGGGATCAGGTTCATCAGTGCTAGAGCTATTGCGAGATTGCCCATTTCTAAGTAATCTTGATTATGCAAGCAACCCTAGTTTAACTTAAAGGGTTAAAAAAGGCATGAAAGCAAGATGAGGATTTAGTGGGAAAGAAGAAGATGTTAACTGGAGGTAGGATAAGAGAGGGCAATTGGTGGGGAAATAAGATTAAAATATATACATGTATGAAAATGTCAAAATGGAAAAAAATAAAGTTAAAAGAAATTTATGTCCAGAATATATTTTGAACATCTTAACATATCAAAAACAAGCAACCTGATTTAAGAACAGACACGGGATTTGAACAGGCAGTTCATAAAAGTAGATAGATATCCAGTTAGCCAATAAAACATCGGCCAATATGCAAATGCCATGATCACAGCTATCATAACTCCTAATTCTGTGTCTCTAAGCCTTTCAATTTGTTTAATGATTTTTATTCCATTGCTATATGCTTTGATATCTTACCTATTTAAATGCCAACAGGAAGCAGATGGCTCACTCAATTAAGAGTAATTCAATAAAGGGTTCTTCCAGAGGACTGTTTATGAGGCATGAAGTGTCTGGAAGGAACCGCAGAAGTGGCATAGGAACTGAGTTAAAAGCAAGCAGAAAAGTCACACCAGGCACACAAGGGACAAGGAAAGGGTCTTCAGACCATTGGACAGCGTGACAGCAGAAAACTGACCCAGGAACACAATCAGCCTTGAACAACCTCATAAGAAAGGAGCTACAGGAAATACTCATGTCTCACCATCTCCCCTGTGATCCCATAGCTCAGACTCTTCTTTGTCAAAAGCAACTGTCAGACAAAGGACAAGGTAGCTCTTAGTCAGTCATTGGGGCCAGGAAGGGAAAGAGGATCAATGAGAGATGTGGCACACTGTGAGGATGAACTATAAGAACAAACTGTGGACATGAACTATGAGAATAAAATTTGGGAATGAACTCTGGGAAAGAACTGTGGGAATATTTCTTAAGGTCCTTATAAATAACTTATGAGCTATTAATGCTGTGAAATGTTAAATTCCTTACTTGTAACTTGCTTTAAAGCAACTTGCAACTGTGTGATCTACCTGCTTAAAACAATGAGACTAGGTTTCCTCCACCCTAGTGTATCTTTGGCCCAAACAGTACAAATTACTAATATTAATAAACAATGTTTATAAATGCTGATTATCTTAAAATAAGCTCTATGCTCCTTTTCTCAGAGGCGTGTTTGGACTATACACTCAGGACAAACATAGATACATAAGAAGGGCTGATCATAGTACTGAGGACAACCAGGTCAACAGATCTGCTGAAGGCAACAGGTCAGCTCTTGTGATGAGAAGTGTATGCATGTCCTGGATCAGTAGAGTCCAGTATGTCATGAACTATGCTTTGCTTTATCAAATGTCTGAGGATTATCCAAGGTCAAAAGTTCCTTACCCTTTGCACATGGAATGTACTACATATTCACATATTACTGGTTTTGACTGTTCAACAAAAGAGCCAATGAGTGCCTATATGCAGAGGAAGCCACAGCTGCAGAAACATCAGAGCAGGAGTGACAGCAGATTCAGCAGGGTTACTAATGACTTAAACTAAGCTTCTCTTTAGTTGCTTTTTATTCCCTTGGGCTGCTGCAAGAGACTGGCTGGAAGCCCAGTCCTGGAATCGGGGTACCAGAAGTCACTTCTCTCGCTTATCAGGCTCTGCTCTTAGAAGCAGTTTTCCCACTTTTGGATAGGGGCAGTTCCAGAGGTTAGTCTTCTCTAAAGGTGGGGCTGTTCCCACCCCCCCCCCAAATATGATAGCACACCACTATAAACTTTCCAGAATTCTTTTGAAAAGACATGGGCAATATGTAATGAACAAATATCACAGCCAATAAAACTGCATTCCTGGGACAAAGGTAATCCTGTGGAGGCATTATATTAGCTTATCATAAGCAATTTGTAAAAGAGAAAGAAGGGGTAGGCAGTGGTTCCTGCATGATTTATTTATTATAGATTGAAATGGAATTGACTCCTGTGTCTAACAGTGAATTAGACAACCTTTGGAGAAGTCAGCTTCTCGGAGGGGATTGTTCATCCTCCAACTCAGCTCAGATGCAGTTTCTGGGGCAGTTCAGAAAGGTTATTATGCACAGAAATACAGATGGATCTCCTCTTTGTCAAGCATTTCTGTTTGACAGCCTGTAAGGAACTCTTAGCCTACCCTCCGGTCTTCGTTCCATTACTACACACTGACTCAGCTGCCCCATCCCCCAACACAGTCTCTTCGTGTCACTCACTCTTGTTCATTTCTTATCCATGATTTCCATTAGTGCAAGATCAAAGCTGTTGCCTACATTGATTTTCTTTAAAAAGTTTTTAAAGCATCAGTCAAAATGCACTCTGATGCATTCTTCATACCTCTCAGTCCATAGGGCTATCTGGGAGGTGGTTGCTTCTGCCAAACCTCATTGCATTATGACATAATGCAAAACCAAGCTTCTCTATATAAGAAGCTCATCTGAACCTGAAATAATCTTGTGTATTAATCAATTCATTCATTTATTGTATCCTTCTATAACTGATTGTGTATTTAAGAAACACAAAAAGCAGTGTTTCTCAACCTAATATATATCCACATCACCTTTCTTGTTAGAACAGAGACTCCTGGGAGAGTCCTAAGAAATCAAGACAGATTTAGGAGCTTACAACGAACAATTGTGGTGTCTTAAACTTTTAGAGATCATGACTTCAAACCCCAAAACAATCTCACCAGGCTAACATCAAGTTGTTGACAGTATGGGATTTCTTCACAGAGGATCTATTGGAAGCCTATTTTGCCTTTTCAGCTTCTAGAGCTTGCTTGCATCCCTGGCCTTATGGTTCCCTCCATCTTCAAAGCCAAGAATGGATGGTGAAATAGTTCTCACATCTCATCCCTCAGATATGTCCTCTTATTTGAATCCTTCACATTAGAGGCCCTCTGATTAACTGGTCCCATATGGATAATCTGCAATAAATCCCAGGTTTTGAGGACTGATTAAGAGCCTCTTTATGTCTGAATTTCAGGTTACTCACAGGTTCTATGAGGTGGTGCTGAGGCTGCTAATCAGGGGACATATTTTGAGAACCACTTGTAGAGTGGGACACTGGTTAATAATGGAGGTTCATGGTGATGGTAATTAACAAGGATGGGAAAGAGAGAGTAAGACTAAGCATGGGGGACAATGAGCTGCCAGAGGAGAAAAGACAGATAGGGCCAGGAACTCAAGAAAAACCACCACATTAAACCAGTCTCTGAGAGTTCACACAGAGGGAAGATGAGGTATAGCTGTAGGGAATGAGAACTATAAAAAAGAAACTTTTCCCAGATAAGAATGCATTAATTCTTCTTTAAAATTATTCCCTTTGTCAGTGCTCTGTCAAAGAGAATCAACCAAACATTGAAGAAAAGTACCTAATTCTAAAATATAAGGACTTCTAATTGTATACATTGTTAAATGTATTTGGGAGCACCACAATAAAGTTTCCAATGGGAGGCATATTCATTAACCAATGACAATTCTTAATTTTAAGTTTTCCATTATTAGAGAACTTGATATTCAAATTGTGTTGATGTTAAATCATGTATAAACCTGAGTTTTCCTGTAATTTGAACTTCTCTTGAAGAAAGAAGAACCCTTAAGATAGATTTTTTAGAGCCATTTGATCAGGCATTATGATAGGTACCTATCCTCACAAACAGGTTATGTGGGAAATAAGTCAGCACAGATTTCATGATTTTGAGAAGCTGGAGTGTGTGTGTGTGTGTGTGTGTGTGTGTGTGTGTGTGTGTGTGTGTGTGTGAGAGAGAGAGAGAGAGAGAGAGAGAGAGAGAGATATGCTATGTGGGTAAGGTAGGGTGAAAGTCTATAATAATTTAGGAAGCATAAAAAAAAAGTCTATAATAATTTAGGAAGCATACTTCATATTCTGTTCACTTTATTCTACCAAGCATCTATATTAGCCACCTAACTGTTTTACTACCAATATAATTATTATTGCCATTACTACTCTTTTTAAGCAAATAGTCATTCTTACACTGGCTCTTAGAGGCACTTCCCTTTCAAAAATTAGAAAGAATTAATTCAATTATGCCACATAGTGACATGAGGGAGACCACAGACTAAAAACCATGCATGTTACCTCCAAGCACAGATTCATCTGTGCCCAACAACAGAAATTTATAGCCATTTCCTGTTTTTGTTTTCACAACAGATTATTGTTTGCCAAATACAATTTCTTCATGGCTGTTCCCAAACTGTTATGTGTAGTTGGCACCTAACTTCATCTGAAAGCATGCATTCTTCTCCCATTCCCAGTCCTTCAGGAAACAGAATTCTAACAGGTGGTGTAAAAACCTCGTAGATGACAGAAAGCAAGCAGGAAATCTAGTGGAAAGGAGAATAACCCACAACAGCCTCTAAGTCCCTCAAAAGCCTAAAAAGCTGGAAATAAAGCAGTTGATTCCACCAGTGTGGGCACTGGTAAATGTATACTTCAACAAATCAGACACTATAAACAAACTCAGTTGAATGCTTGCCTCCTACTACATTAGTCAAATAAACAAAAATACATATTTCATGATTATCTCAAAGTTCCATTGTAGGCTTTCCTGGGAATTATAATTCTTCAGAAGTTCACCGGCTGCTTTTGGGAAAAGCAAACGTGAAAGACACCCTTTGAACCAGAAACATCTCAGAATGAAGAATAGTGTAAAATTGTAGGTGTGCTATGTGCTCTGCACTCTCTGTATATTCTGGCATTGACATCTCACAAGAGTATTGTAAGCAGCCATTACCAGTCCTATATTTTTTGTATGTGGAAACTAAGATACAAAAGAAAATAAATCATTTGCTCAATGTCAACAGGTAATGGAACTTGGCCCTCACACCAGTCATCAAGCCAAGACAAGCAATGAATGGTACTTCAAGTAAGAAGATGGTTCTGCTAATCCCTCATCACCAAGACAGTGGCTGAGAACTCTTTTCCTTCTCACATTAGCTAAATGTTCTTCCCCTCTCCCCCCCCCACCCAGAGCCAGCAGTTTCCAAGGTCAAAATGCTTTTTTTTTCTACTCCAGTAGAAAACTAAGGTCTATGAGTATCACTGTTCTATAGCCAATTATATACAGGCCTCACTCTCAGGCTGAGGAGCTAGAGGTCCAATAACCACTAGAAGAACTTAAAATAGATTGTATGATGCAAGTCATACTAGAGACTTCTGGTCCCAATTCCATGTATGCATATAAGAGAGCAATTTTGTGGTCTGGGGATCCTGTGAAGTTCATTTAGAGACAAAAAAATTGAGAAGACTTCATTTCCTAAGCTATATCTTCTGCCAGCTCTTGGAAGGCCCAACGGTGTCCCTCCATTTTCCAATACAATGAGAAGATCTCTCAGTTCCTTCCCACCTTTGGGGTCTAAATGTGGTCCTGATCAGATTCAGGCAATATCTTATGACAAAAAAATATTTTATAACAAAATATTTTTGAAATATAACCAGAGGTACAAAGTTGGCTAATAAATATCTAGTTTTTAAAATAAATGATCTTTCCTATTACACTAAACTTTTCTCTTTTTTGTTTTTGTTTTTTGTTTTTTGAGGTAGGGTCTCACTGTAGCTAACCTGGAATTCACTATGTAGTCTCAGGGTGGCCTCAAACTCATTGCAATCCTCCCGAGTGCTTGGATTAACCAAAGATCTCATTGATTTCCCTCACCTCAACAGAACACTAGAGTCACAGAGGCATAAAGAAGGTCAAATGGTCATGGAACTCTGTAGTAATTTGAATAAGGTGACCCCATAAAGTCATTTGTTTTGAAGGCTTAGTCCTCAGCTGGTGGCAATTTGGGATTGGAGCCTTGCTGGAGGAGATGTGTTTTCTAGGGTGGGTTTTGGGTGTTATGGCCACCTCCAGCTTGCCAGAGTTCAGTTCACTCTCTTAGTGGTAGTTCCCACCTGCTGTGGTAAGATTGTGATGTCCAGCCACTGCGCTTGCCATGCTTTTATCTGCCATCATGAAGCGTTCCCCCCAAGACTGTGAATTGAAATAAACCTTTCCATCCATCAACTGTTTTTGGTTTGGTGCTTTGTCACAGCAATGAGAAGGTACCTCAACAAACTCCCTTTGGAAAAGTATGAACACAACTCCAGCCAGATACCTGCAGTCACGCATAACCAGTGAACATCAGGGAACTGTTTTGCATTACCTGGTGAAGAAAACTTAAAATTTAAGTTTGGAATAATAAATAGATATGATCAGCATAGAGACATGGAAAAACAAGACATCTTACCCTTACAGAACCTGTTGAAATCACCAAGTTACAGGGATGTTATTATTTCTTCTCCCCAGTGCTGGGATAATAGGCACATGCTCAGGTCCTCATACAATGCAAACACTTTATCCCCAGCACATAATTTTTTTAATGTAGACATAAAAAATAAGATAGTATTTCCTATCTATGAGATTGGCAAACATTTTAACTTTAAAATTCAACATTTCCAAGGATCAATTACAGCAAGTGCTATGAGAAACTCTTATAAACTGCCAATAATAAGTTAAATGAGCACAACCCTCAGAGAAAACTACCTGCCATTACATAAGAGAGTTGAAGAATATCTTGGGTACTATATCCATTTCCAATAGGAAGAAAGAGAAACACTAACACACCAGGAGGTGTGTACAGGAATGTATATAGTAGCATGGTTTATAATGGAATAAAACTGAAATAATTCAAATATTCATCAAAAAGACAAAAATGCATTCATATATATACATGAAAATATATGGGTATGTTTATGATATTTGCTCATATTATACTATTATACTCATTTTGGCCTGATGTAATTTATGGATAAAAATCTAGCCCTTGATTCATTAAATGCTTAATGATCATAATTTTATTACTATTATTTCAACAATTTAATTAAGACACAATCTTGGGGGTGTTGCATGCCACCTGGCCCACACCCCTAAATCCTTGCCGTTTTGACCCTGTTTCTTCATTCATGCAATAAAATAGCCATGACTCTTCATCAGCCTCTGGAGCTTCTATGAAAAAAAAAATTAACTTTCTTAAACTTCATTTAGATCTTCATTCTTTTCCTGATCCAGAACCTTTATCCATTGTCTGTCATTTGGTCTTGGAGCTCATTCAGTCCCCAGGATCCAACCTGGACCTCTTTTCAGAGGAACGGACTTTATACTCAAGCATGTCCTCTTACCTGTCAGTCCACAAATGCAAGCAAACTCAACATCTTTGACCATGTAGAACTCACTCGTCGTCAATTATTTTACTTCACCAACATTTTCTACTTTTGTAGACTTTATATCCATCATGAATTTCTGTTTCCCCATCTGTATTATCCAAGCCCTGCCTTCGGATATTAATGTGACTTTATCAATTTAGTCAAGACTAGAGTCTTGGTCCCAAAACCTCTGGCTGAGATACTCTCTGCTCCTTTATCTCATCTTCCTTCTATCCTAAAACCAATGCAGAATGATCTCCTTAAAATACAGCCTTATTCCCAACACTGCCCACTTCTTCCACAGCAACCTGCATCTGCCAATAAAAACCCAGGGCCAATCTAACCCTACCAATCGACTGTAGGCCAATACCTGAGATTCTGGCGAGAGGAGCCACCACAGTCATACCGTGGAGGATCCATATGGAACCCCGCAGAGAATGACTGATGGGAGGAACGAGGGACCCACAGCCACAGACATTCAACCTACACAGGATAAGCCAGTGAGACAGAAACCAACGATCTTCGACACAAAGACCCCTAAACTCACAACCTTAAAGCAGCCTTAATACTCATCCACCATGACTCAGGGACCTATGCGGAAGAGGGGGCGGAAAGATTGTGAGAGCTGTGGTGGGGGAGACTATCCAGAGGCATGACACCCCTCAGTAACAACACACTTGGGCCAGGAGGACCGGGCTGAGTACTAGGCTATCCATGGTCCCCTGCCACAAGGACTGATCCAGACGACCCACAGAGGAGGATATCCAGCTGATTGGGGATGGGGAGGGGGGGCAATGAGGAATTGGGGATAACAACTCATTGTTTGCCCACTGAATAATGTAACACAGTATGGACAATAAATGTATATTTAAGATTAAAAAAAACCCAGGGCCAGCTCCATTTGGAGGAAACAAGTACAAGAAGACAATGAGGAATTTTTATCTGTGCATATGTGTATAATAAGTTTATAAAAACATATATCATATACATTTAGGTACACACAGATTGTAAACTATGCCTAATATACAGTGTAAATAGAACATTACAGGTCCAATTATCCCCTACTGAAATGCTTGGGAACAGAAGGGTTTTAGATTTGAGGGTTTGTCAGAAATTGTTTCATATGCATATATATATGCATATATATATAGCCAAAGCCTAAAGGTCATTTCATACAATATTTTTAGTGTGACTGCATTTTGATTGGGCTCCTACCTGAGGTTAGGTGTGGAATTTTCCAGTGGTGTAGTCATGTTTATTATTCCTATGTAAATAATTTACTTGAGCTCGTTTCTGGGAACATGAGCTGTCCTCTAAGGTCATCTGGTTGGTTTTTTTTCTAAAATAAAATTTCCAAATTTTACTTCTTAATTTCTTCTCATTCCTTTTTCTTTCCTATTTAGTTCTTTTTTTTTCTTCCTACACTTTACTACACTCTATTTTAAGATTTTGCTTTGTATTTTACATGTGAGAATCACAAACAGCTTCATGGTTTAGCTTTATTTCTTTTTTGTAACTCTAAGACAAAATATTTGCTGCTTCAGTCCCAGGAGTATCAGCTTTTGCTGAACCTACAGAGGTGTCGAGAGTGTCACTTGCCTCAGACTTCTTTCTGCTGATTTGTTGGCTCTCGTGTCCTTTGTAACCTCCACAGTCTTGCATCTCCCTTGGTATTTCGGCTTTCCTAGCTTTGTGCCAGCATCTGGTGTTATTTTTCCCACACTCTTACATTATGACCCGGCCTGCATGCCTGCCCTAAGTTTCCATTCTCCTTTCAGGAAAGAGTTCTTATCAAAAGATCATCAACTCATAAATACACTCGCCTGCCAGCAGCTCGCAGAGCATTCTGTAGAAATACAACTCATAGTTCAGCTTGTGCTTTATTTTATTCAGAGAAATCCAGGTGTCCTCTGGAAGACTCTATGGCAGTTCCCGGAACAGAAGGTAAGTTCCCAGCACCCCATCTGTTTACTGAACCTTTCCTTCAGTTTTCTTCCACAGCTTCATGCCCAAATCTGGTGGTGAGAGAGGACCATGCCATACACTGACCTTCTTGAAATCAAAGCACTGCTCTTGCAGAGTCTTCTCCAAACTGCTTCCCTTGGCTTATGAAGCCTCTCCTGGGGCAGCTGGTTGCCTCACCCAATGGCTGTGAGTGATAAGCAGGAGTTGGATTTTTTTCACCAAATCTCCTCCTCCATAAACTGCTTCTGCAGCTCTGAGTCAGGCCCTCCATCTTCCCAGTCACTGAATAACCACTAAATCAAGGAATCCCAGAACTTCTTGAGGGAGAACACCAAAGAGTACTGACAGATTGCAAAGCAGGCCTGGGAAGAATGTGACTTTATGCCTTTTGTGTGACTCCCTCCTGCAGCCTGCCTATGCTCCCCCACAACCCACTCACATTCTAAGATTTAATGTGTGAACCATTGTAAAACACAGCCATACCATGGAAAATGCTGCCCACTGCCCCAAGTCCTCTGGAATTATCAGAACCAAGGAAATGAAATATTCAAAACAAAGGTCAGAAACCATTGACCCAAACCTGCTGAAATAATTGTTTGCAAGCTCCATGTAGCAGGAATATAAGTTTAATATAAAAGAATTGTTTACTTATGAAATGCTTCTTCTTTTAACTACAACCTAAGAAGGGCAATGAGTATAGTATGTTAGTAAAGAACTTGGCAGATGGGACCCTTAACCACATCATAAGTCTGTGAGCTCAACAATAATCATGGAAGCCAGACAGGAGAGATAAGACAAAAGGAGGAACTAAGCCTGCCCTCACTCCACTAAACCTTGTCTCTCTCATGCCTTCCCTGCATGAGAAAGTCTTCAAAGAACATATGTCAAAACCTTACATTTTGCTCTATCCAAATTTTGTATCTTTTTGATATTTTTATTTATTTATTTTCAAGCAGAGAGAGAGAGAGAAGAGAGACAAGCAGAGAGAATAGGCATGCCAGTGCCACCAGCCACTGCAAATAGACTCCAGATGCATGCACCACTTTGTGCATCTGGCTTTATATGGATACTTGGGAATTGAACTTGGGTTGTTAGGCTTTGCAGGTGCCTTAAGCACTGAGCCATCTCTCTTGCCCCATTTTGCTCTATTCTATAATTCCCCTTTATAGACCTTTTCTTTAGAATCTCAAAACAAAATGAAAATATAAATAAACATCTCAAACTCCTTTCTGTTTGAAAAATAGGGTGTTGGGGCTGGAGAAAAGATGGCTTAAAGGCTAAAGGTTCTTGCTTGCAAAGCCTGATGCACAAATACAAAGTGGTGCATGCATCTAGAGATTTTTTGCAGTGGCAGGAGGGCATAGAGCACCCATTCTCTTTCTCTTCTCCCACTCCTCCCTTTCTCAAAATTTATATATATTTTTATTTTTTAAATAGTGGATTTTAAATAGTGGATTCTTAAAGTTTTTAAAAACTTTAAAAATTATATATTTGTTTATTTATTTATTTATTTGCAAGCAGAAAGAGATTGAGAGAAGAGAAACAGACAGAGAGAATGGGTATGCCAGGGCCTCCAGCCCTTGAAAATGGACTCTAGATGCATGAGCCAATTTGGGTATCTGGCTTTATGTGTGTCCTGGGGAACTGAACCCGTGTCATTAGGCTTTGAAGACAAGAACCTTAACCTCTGGGCAATCTCTCCATCCCTTAAATGGGAGGTCTTTATGGTGAAATGCTTACTCTAATTTCCTCAACAAAAACTTGTATAAGAAAACTGTCTGTGAAGGAAGTTCTAGGTAAGATGGCAGATGACCTCAGCAATGAAAATATGGAAAGAAAAGAGGCGAGATAATATACATTGCATGCTCTTTTCCTATAAGAAATGAGATCTATAAAATAAACTTATTAAGACAGGTGAGATCTCCATGGGAAAGCAGGAGAGAATGGCTGCTAATCATAGTTGATCTGCTTTCCTACCAGTGGGATGGCCACCAGGAGGTACATCTCACAAAAAGTAGTCTTGTAAAAACAGAAGCTGAAGCAGAGGCTGGGGTGAGACTCACTGAGCTATGTTGGAATACCACCGGAAACATTCCACAGCTTCTCCGTATGCCAGCACCAGGAGCAATGAGACTGCAAAAAGCCAAGGGCTCCTGGTCACCCTGGCCACACACAGGACATAGCCAAGCTTGGCTGAGAGTATAAGGAGGGAACCATCTTAACTCAGCCAAGGTGAGCTAGAAACTCACTCCACTGACCTCCACTGGGGTAAACATGCGCCAAATCTGCTTCTATAGGTTAGAACTGGAAGTGCTAATATTCAAGCAGGCTGTTAAAGAAAGTACCACAGGGAAGGAAAGAAGTTAAATCGTTCCACTAAAACCGAAACACTGACAAATGCAATAACCTTCTTTTTGATTTAATGTACATTAACATAATTTGACTTTTTTGATCATTTGTATATTAGGGTTAACTTTTGTCACTTTTTTAGTATTTTTGTTGCTATTTGGTGCCTCTTTAAAAGAAAAAAAAGCATATGTATGGGCATGCCAGGGCATCTTGCTGATGCAACCAAACACTAGATATTTGTGCCACTTTTTGTGTTCAATTTATGTGGGTGGCTTGGGAATTGAACTCAGGCCAGAGGCTTTGCAAACAAGGTACCTTTAACTACTAAGCCATATTCCCAGGCCCATGTGCCTCTTTTTGATTCTTGCATATATATTTCATGATGGTTTTGCTTATGATGGTATATTTCTGAGTTGAGTTTTGAGATTATTCTTGTTTCTCTACCCAGCCAGCTACTGTGATCTCTCTACTACTTTTCCCATATACAACTCATTTAGTTCTTCTCTCCTCTCTACATTCTTCTGTCCCTAGCACTCTTTGTACTCCATAACTGTAACCTTCCATGTACTTAACATCCTGTAAGATCTGAGGAATTCTCCTCTCCTAGATACTTTCCCCATCTTGATCTTTTTATTATGATTATTAAGTAGAAAGTTTGTATGGACAAGTCAAGAATTTCCATCCTTCCTGCCCTCCTCAGTGGTATGACTGGCATTCACCATGGAGTTGTGGGTTCTGAGTTGTGAGAGCAGCAGTCAGTCAATGTGGAGGTGGGCAGTGCTTCTGGACATTCCCTCCCACCTTGTGGCTCCTACAATCTTTCCACCAAGTTAACAATAGCTTCTATCTTAGCCCACTTCACTTCCCTCCCTCTTTGAAATAACCAAAATCCTATTATATATTATATTATCTTTGTTTGTTTATCTAACAATTATTGAAGTAAAAAGACCATAATTGCAAATTTGCCTCTATGCCATTTGCATAGAAGGCATATCCACCAACTTTGATCACCCCTGCTGTTTGTGTTCTATTCTGGGAGTAATATAGAGGACACACCAGACACCTCAAGCTCCTAGAATGAGGATATAACTCCTGAACTATACATGTGAGAATACACCTAACAAAACAAAAAGAAATTCCAAGTAATGAAATAACTTGAGATGGGTAAATTAAAAAAAAAATCAAGGCAAGAAAGCTCCTCCAAAATATAAAAATCCACAGTAATGGCCTCCAGTGAGAACAAATTAGGTTAAATTCCAGATAGACAATTCAAAAGAGTGAGTATAAGTATGCTCAGAAGTCAAAGAAGAAAACAAATTCCTGAAGGACTCCTAAGAGAACAAAGAAAATAAACTCAATGACATAAGGATGTCAATAAAAGATATGAGAATAGATATTTGAGAAAATCAAGCTAAAATACTGGCAATGAAAAACACAATAAATCAAATAAAAATCTGTAGAAAGTTTCCCCAATAGAATGGATCAAGGAGAGGACAGAGTATCTAAGCTTGAAAGGAAGGTTGAGGAATTGGAACAAGGATTACAATAAATTAACGAGAAAAGAACAAGTGGGGCATTCAAGACATTTGGGATACAATAAAGAGGTCAAATCTAAGAATTATGGACATAAAACTTACAAAATCAATTAGAAGGCATAGTTAATAAAACTGTCTAAGATTAGGGGGAAATATGAAAATATAGATATAAAAAGCATTTAGAATACCCAACAGACACAACTAGCCAACCTCCCCTCTTTATATTAGAATTAAATTATTAAATGTAAATAACAAAGAAAAATAACATCAAAAAAGCAAGAAAGAAACACCAGCTCACTTATAAAGGCAATCCCATAAGAAAAAAGTTAAATAGTGCTGGAGATGCCAGTGTAGCTAATTTCTGGTTATATTACAGGCCATGGTAAAAACAGCATGAGACTGACACAAAAACAGATCTATAGATCAATAGAGCAGAAAAAAAGATCCAGCTGTGAACCCAGGAGGCTCATCTTTGACAAAAATTCCAAAAATCCTTACAGGGTATATGACAACCTCCTTAACAGATGGTGCTTGGGAAACTGGATATCTACTTGTAGAGGAATGAAACTAGATTCTTATCTCTTACCAAGACTAAGAACTAGATCAAAGATCTTAACAAAAGACCTAAAACCAATTAAACTGCTGGAGGGAAAAGTAAGGAAAACATTTCAATATATGGGCATAGATAAGGACTTTCTGAATAGAACTCCATTTGCTCAGGAAATAAAGCCAATAAACAAGACCTCATGAAATTAAAAAGGTTTTATAATGGAAAAAAAGCCTGTTAGTCAAGCAAAAAGGCAGCCTTTAGTATTAGAAATCAGTAAGAAATTAACCAATTAATAGATAAGCTATAAAATATGACATAATGAAACCTAATTCATTGTATAACAAAATAAAAATTTTAAGATTAGCTATGGAGCTTTTGTTAGTCAGTCTTGTTGCTAGGACAAAATACATGACAAAATCCAGTTTAAGGGAGGAAGGGTTTTTTCAGTTTACAGTTCCAGGTCACAGTCCATCCTAGTGAGGAAAGCACAATAGCAGGACCCTGAGACAGCTGGTCCCATTCAGCCCAGTAAGGAAGCAAAAAACAATGACTACTTCTACCAGCCACCTCTTTCCTTTCCATATAGTCCAGGACCACAGCCTATAGAATTGTGTCATCCTCAGTTAAGATAGGGCTTCCTTAATTAACCTAATCAATATAACCCCTCACAAAAACACACAGAAGCTAAAATAATCTTAATAATCCCTCACAGGTGAGCCTAGGTCCTGTCAAGCTGAAAATAAAACATCACTGACCCCAATAGAGAGTTCTCAAAAGAAACACAAATGGATTTTTTAATGGTGTCCAATATCCTTAATTATTAGAAAAATTAAACTAAAGCTGTTTTGAGATTCAATCGCACTCTGATCAGCATGACTATCTGAAGAAGGGGTTCAGTGGAAGGGACTGCAGAGAGGGACTAAAGAAGATAATGAGGGATTACAATCAAATTAAATTATATTCATGTCAGAAATTGTAGTAGAATTTTTTAATAAAGAAAGCAAATAACAATGCTGTGAAAGAGGAATTCTTATTCACTACTGGTAGGAGTTCAAACTGGTGCAACCATTATGGACCCATTAGTATGGTGCAACCATTACAGAAATTAGTGTGGAGGTTTCCTGGGCATATATCCCAAGGACTCTATACTACAGAGATACTTGCTCATCCATATATATCGCTACGCTACTCACAAAAGCAAAGATATGGAGTCAGCCATTAACTGATGAATAGATAGCTATGTGATACATATGTACATGGGATTTTAGTCCTCTATAAAGGCAAGGAAATTATGGGCTTCACAGGAAAATGTAAGAAACTGAAAAATACTATATTAAGTGAGGTAAACGAGGTTCCGAAAGACGAACACTGCATATCCTCTCTCATGTGCAGATCCTAGCTTCCAATTTTCAGACTTGAGGTAGTTTAGAATGAGAGTCTATAGATAACAGGATTACAGCAAGGGGCCATGAGAAAGGAGATCAGTTGAGGAAGACACCCAGCATCAACATCAACATCAACATCAACCTCTGGCTTCCACGCACATATACATGCAATGTTCGCTGTTCAGTACTTCTCTGATCTGGAGCAGTCCACAGGAATACTGGAGCAACACACAAGGACTTCCACTTTATTTTAAATGTAAGTCCACCTGAGAGCCTGGAGTCCAATCAACTTTTAAAAAGGCAGGATCTAATGAAGTCAAGTAATATTGTTACAAAAAAAGATTGTGTCTCTCAAAGATGGTCCTGATGCCACTTCAAACCAGAAAGCTAGAAGGGAGGCTTCCACCATCAATAGCTTTATTGGGGACTCATGAAGATAGGAGTCCTTTCTAAAACTATGAAACCATAAACACCATCGGAAAGGTTATCCTTTAAATATCTGTCCTTTTAACTACCTATCATTGGCTTAATAAGAAGCCAAGATGGCTTCAGTGAAAAAATATGCTTTGATATATTTTATTACATTTTTATCTTAATATAGACTAGAAAAAGAGTGCAGCATTGTGTTGATAAGATCCATTTTGGTGATTTCAAACTTGGAGAATAATTCAAAAGGCTTGCAATGGGAGTTACTTGGCTCTAGCTCAGATTCTGCTTCACTAAATCTGCACTGGAAACCAGGAATGTACATTCGTTTAACAACCCTATGCCCCAATGACTTTAATGACGTTCCCAGACAATGTGATACCCACTTTCTGTGCCATGCCTAGTCTGGTATGAAGAATCTTCCCCTCGAAACTATAACTCAAATTAAACCCTTCCTTCCATAAACTGCTTCTTGTCAGGTATTTATTCACAGCAAGAAATAAATGATTGATACACCAACTCCTCCCAAAAGTCCTGGTGCCACTTGACCTCTGACTTTCTGGAGATTAAGCAATTCCAAAAAGAAAGAAAAGAAGGAAATCCATGAAAAGAGTTTGTTGTTCTATCACATTGGAGGGGTCAAATGATAGCTACTAAGACATAATTAAATAAAGTAATTAACACAGAGCCAGGCATGGTGGCACATGCCTTTAATCTCAGCACTTGGGAGGCAGAAGGTAGAAAGATTGCTGTGAGTTCAAGACTACATAGTGGATTCCAGGTCAGCCTGGGCTAGAGTGAGAACCTATCTAAAAAAAAAAAGTAATTAACACAAAAAATATTTGCACAGCAGAAATAACAAACGACTCAAGAAGTTTCACTATACTAGGCAGTTTTTTGAAATAAGAACTTGATGTGACCAAGTTAATCACACAATTTTCTTCTTTGGAAGCTAAATTAATAAGATTTGTTATGAGGGAAAGGGTGCCTGTGCATGCAGGAGATAGCAATCCTCTCACAAAGAAAACCTTGCTTTGAGTAACAATAAAAAGATAATGTGAGTTTTTCAATTAAAAAATAAAGTGTTACTGCTTATAAGCTTAAACTTAAAATCGGCATTTACTATATTGAAATCAGTTATTTTACAGAATTCACTTTATATGATTCATTTTGTTTAGGCCTAGACAAAAAATACCCATAATTTTGTACTCCCCCTAATAGCTATGCCATTTACAGATATAAAATTTAATTCTGTAACTGAAATTTTCCAACCTGGACCACATGGGTGTATAGAGACAGACGGAAAAAAAATATTGATTAAAATAGTTTACCTAGAAGCTAGCATCCCTGAAAACAGTCACAGCAAAGCACACTGAAAAGAAAGAAGTCTGAAGCAAATAGAGACATTAACCAATCTATAGGTACCCCTTAAAGAGCTAATCATTAAAAATAAATATCAGCCAAGAAGTTAGAAAGCCGCTCAGATGCTGACCACAAGAACAGCCTCTGTAGTAGTATCATCATGTATTGTTCCAAGAAAACTGAAAATAAGGCAAAAAGATGACTATAGGTGTTCATTGATATCATATAAAACATTGTCTAACACAGTCTTGTAACGGACACCACACTGGAACTGCATGATCAGGCAAAGTTAATTAGATGTTAACGTACAGAAGGCTGATAAGCTGAGAAAACTTCTGTTTCCTAGAAGAAGCAAACCAAAGTTTACCATGTTTTACCATATCACTATTATTCATTCAAGTTTTGTCTCAGTAAATCTTATTTTAGCATCATTTTCTTCTGTTGACTATCTATGTTCACTATATTTTTCTTTGAACCAGATTGACCATCCTGCTATGTTACTCATTATTGACTAAATGCATATTTATGTATGCACACTGTGGATTTGTGGGCGTCACTTATATAAAAATATTCCTCACCTTTGCACAATTCCCAACTCTGTTCTTTGTTACTAAAGTCTAAACTTGAAAATTATTTCCAAAATATCATGGCATACGTCTATCACTGGCCATGACCAAAAGGATGCTTCCTCTAAGCCAAGCAGAAATAGCGCCTCTTACGAATCTCGCCATCCTCTGACCAGGCTGAGATTCAACATAAAACCAAGACATGCAGACTTGAGTCTTTCACAGAACAAGAGAAACAGGTGACATCTGCATTTTCATGGGCTAAGTATCCTATCTCATTTCTTCTTGCTGCAGAGCATGAAACTTGTATCTGATTTGTCATTTTTGAAAATGAGTATGTCAATGGTAGTGACAGCACAAAGCTAAATGAGTGGAACAGGGGATATCCTCAAGAGCACACAAAGCTCTGTGGGAGAGAAAAAGAGAGAATAAAGCACATAAGGACACAGAAAAACACACTGTTTTTTAGCATCAGCCTCCAATCTTGGCTTCTCCCACACAGTGACTATTCTGGTACTATAAGCAGACTCACAGTGAGGCTGGAAGTGCCAGTAAAAAGCTAAAAATTTCTGCTAAATTACTAGTAAGCATACCAAGAAAAGGTCTGAGTCAAGGAAATACCTTATGGGATTTTCCAAAAAGAAAAACAAGTGTATTTTACAAAGCAAACTACCAAGCATAGACTAGTTAATGCCACATAACATTACTACAAAAAAGTGAAACTATTCTACTTTTTAAATTGCTGGAACAAAATAGAACAAGTATTATTTGGGGGAAACATGCTAGGATAGATGAAGTCCTACATGTGCTTTAAAGATGAGTACTTAGAAAGAGACCTGTGTACTTTCCTTTTGCCCATTCCGTGCTTGTCATAAAGGAATGTTTTCTCCACAAATGTACTTTCATGGTCTGTACAACCAAGGCCACAGCCCCTGAAATAGATCAAAGGTACAACCAAGGGAAAGCTTCTGAAATAGATCAAGCAACCTCACTGGAGGCAAAAGACAGAAACACCCTTCTTGAGCTGGGAAGATGGCCCAGTGGATATAGGACTTGCTGCATAAGCATGAGAACCTGAGCTCGTATCCCCAGTACCCACATTAAAAAAGAAAAAGAAAAAAAAAAAAAAAAACAGGCACAGTGTCACTTATCTGCAATCCCAGTGCTGAGTAGTCAGAAATAGGAGATTCCCTAGGGCTTGCTGGCTAGTTAATCTAGCCAAATTAACGAGCTCTAGGTGATAGACCCTGTCTCAAAAGATAAGGTAGAGACATACTGAGGAAGATACTTTACATCAATCTCTGGCCTCTATACACACACACACACACACACACACACACACACACACACACACACACACACAAACCACCCTTTTGTTCTGTGTCTCCTTTGGGTGAGAGGATCATCAGAGGCTTTTCCTGCCTCTGAGCTGTGCTTTAGCTTAGTCTTCCTCTCACACAATGAGTGGCTGCACAGGTTTCTTTCCAGAGAAGAAACACTTGGGAGAAAGAAAGCAAGGGCATTTCTGTAAGCCTGCACCTGCACCTGCAGGCATCTGTGAAAGGATGCTATTCACTCAGATGTGTCTATGTGGATCCAGAGCCCTGAGGGTCATCACCAGTGGGAGCAATACCCACTTCAGCAGACTACAGGTAATAATTTATTGATGATCTTAGATAAAATGGACATAGAAACACAGTCTAGGCCTCTAATGTCATAAAATATTTAATTTCATAATTGGAGCATGCTGATAAGGCTCCAGAGAGGCATATGACATCACTTCTCTGTTCCTCTTGCTTAATAAATAGGTGTTGGTTAGCCCATAGCCAATCTCCACAGGAAGAATCAAATGATGACCAAGTCTAGAGCCTCTGAGACATGATATAGAAAACTTCTTTCTCGGTTCTGGTACGTTGTGAGAAACCCACTTCTGATTCATGATGGACCTAAGGAAGCATTCATTAGAGCCAGCCAGATGGTTATGAAAAACCACAAATGCACCCCTTTCACTAATGTGATGACCCATGTTTACCATCTTTCTTGTAATTAGCTTCTTTCTGAGGAATCAGCACATTGCTGAGTCGGGAGAACAGACAAAACCCCACTAACAAGAATTCCTTCTTTCAGTTTGGCAGGTATTATTGGGAATGGCTTCTCTAAACACATCATACCACATATAATATGATTATTTTTATTATGTTATTTTTATTTATTTACTTGAAGAGAGAAGGAAGAACGGAGGGAAGGGGGAGATGGGTGTGCCAGAGCCTACTACCACTGAACAAACTCCAGATGCATGTGCCACTTGCGCATCTGGCTTTACAAGGGTATTGGGAAATCCAACTCAGGCCAGCAGCATTTGTAAGCAAGTTCCTTTGACAATTGTCTCAGCCTCCATATTATGATTGTCTTGTTAGTAGGTGCAGACAAGAACATGAAGGACATTTACAACTGGATTGTGTGTTTATTCTCTCCCTGTAAGCAGTGAGACATCATCAAAAAGATGATTAGCAAGCAAAAGGCAGTAACTGATTAGAAAGTGAACAGGGATAATACTCGCAATGGTACATATAAAATAAGGAGAAATTGGTAGGAAAACAGGATAGGAGGCACTAATCTTTGATGTCTAATTTGCTTCACTCAATTCAAATGCTTCATTCATGTCAAAGTCCTAAAACATACACTTTCACCCTTGCAGAAGAATCTCCTTGACAACTGTCATGGCAAAAACAAGAAGGCAGTCTTGGGCATCAGAGAATTTATTGGCACAGAGTAGCTGCCCGGGAGAATTTTCTTGTCTATTCTAGCAGAAGAGAACAAAGCAATTCCCTCCTTCATGGCTACTATCCAAAAATGGGTAAAGGATAAGGTGAGAATAGCATTTCACCTGTACTCTTTGTGCAATCCAAGTCTTTCCCAAGGAAATGATTTGCACTGTTATTTAGATAAAACACAAAGCTCATTTTTAAGTATATGCATCACTGGTATTCCAGCACTAAGTGTAACGGCCATGCTGCGCTCCCTAGAGTCTAATAACCAAAGAGGGTATTTATCCAGTGTCCGACTGCTTCAAGAGATCCACTATTGTTCTTTAGTGTTCTCTGACCTCTGGAGTCTCCATGTTCCTCAAAACTAGGTTCAGTGGATTATAGTCTCATAGGCCAATCAGCAATTATTACCTCCAAGTGCCATTTTTCAGAAACAAAGGGTGCATCCAGGTGGATATAGTGGCACATGCCTGTAGTCTCAGCACTGGAGAGACAGAAGTAGGAGGAGTATTGCTGGATGTTTGAGTTCAGTATGGACTAGATAGTAACTTTCAGGTGTAGTGAGATCATCTCTCAAAATAATAAATAATAAAAATAAATAAATGAATAATAAAGTATACAGAAATTGATTGAGGCTACAGAGATGGCTCAGTTGTTAAAGACACTTGCTTACAAAGCCTGACAGGCTGGATTCAATTCCCCAGTACTGCATAAAGCCAGATGCACAAAGTGAAACATGTGTCTAGAGTACATTTGCAGTGGCAAGAAGCTCTGAAATGTTCAATATCCTCCCCCTCTCTCTTTCTCACTTTTCCCTTTCTGTCTGCTTGCAAATAAATATTGAAAAATATTTTTAAAAAAGCAAAATAAAATGATCCCAGGAGTGGATTAGCTGCAAGTGCCCAGTTGGGAGAGAAGATAAAAGCCTAAGCTGTCACAGGCAGTATATATAACAAAGGAAAGTGCACACATGTATATCACAGAGGACAGATTAAATCCCAGCCTTTGTGTTCTCGAGCAGCTCACTGTACCTCTCTGAATTGATAATGTGAAACTAGAAAACTGTGCCTTGCAAAATCAGGGTGAAGTTTACAGACAATATATGAAGGCACTGAATACAGAGCCTGGTACCCCAGGGGGTTGCAGTGGTCATTGTGGCTGCTCCTATTTATTTTGAGTCTCCTTTCCTTCCAGGTATATGACTTCACTGTTCTTTCTGTCTCCATTAGAAGTAGGTGTTAGCCACATGATTTATTCTGGCCAATGAAGCTTAAAGAGCCAATGAGGGATGCACAACATGACCTGCTTAATACTGTGGCACTATTTGAGAGTAACCCTGGGTCACTACAAGACCACAATGCTCAATGTGCCCCTGCAGCTCCTCATGAGGCATTACAGAATAATCAAGAAGAGAAAGTTCATATTGAGCCACTGATAGCTGGGAAGGATTGTTACAGCAGCATGACTTGTCCCCTACTCACTGAGAGAATAAATCCAGTGAATGATGGCTAATATTGACTAAGCCTTTTTGTTATTTCAAACTGGCATCTTAGAAAGGAAGATAGGAGTGTCAAAGAGGTTATAGTTTCCAAATGAACTCACCCTGAGACTGATACCAAGAATGTTCACAGGGGAATGAATGTTCTTAGCCTTGATATATTTACTCATTATATGGGTCTAAAAGGAGAAAATAAAAACAATCCAAAATTCCTGTGAATTGAGGATTTAAATGGTCACATTGAGCCTGGTAAGATAAATACACAACAGTCTATAGATTAAAAGCTCAAGAGCTCTGGACCTCAACTGGAATAATCATAATCCAAGAATTGAGGTCAATCGTCATGGAAAATAACTCCTATTTCTAGTCCTTAAAACTCATTAATGAACCAGAAACATGTCACTTATTTTAGAGGGGGAAAATATCACATTGCTAAATAGTAGTGAGCACCCCTGAACAAGAAATTCACTGCTATTTCCTTGGCAAAATACAAATACACATATTAACTCTTCTTCCACTGTTATCTGCAGGAGTCCTCCACAGAAGAGACCACCACAGAACTAGAGAGATGATTTTACTTCCAAGTTGTCTATTCATAGAATAAAATGCTTCACTTTTCTGGATGTTGTTCCTTGTCCCCAAAAGGTCAACATCAATTACAAAGCATATGTGTATATTTCTTTATAGACATCTGGCACAGGAGACGTTGAAGGCACTGGACTACTAAAGAAATGATCTTTTGTCTTAGCCATGAATCTAACATAATATAAAGAACATGTGTTCCAGAATCCAATACATCGGAGTTCAGATCCTAACTTTGCCTGTTATGGCTTCATGACCTTATTTGAAACTTCATTAACTCATGGTTAGATTAATGATAAAACATTCCATTTGTGAGCAGAGCTTTCCTTTGCCAGACCTGAAAGTTCAGTAAACATTAAATCTCTAAGTACTCATATCTGTATATGATGGAAGATTTATATGAATCTTACAAGGAAAAATGGTGCCCTAAATCAGTAAGAACTAAGCTCAAGATACAATTCATCCCCTAAGTCCTCAACAATAGAACAGCCTTAATACTCACCCACCACGACTCAGGGGAACTGAACAGAAGAGGGGGTGGAAAGATTGTGAGAGCCTTGGTGGGGGAGAATATCCAGAGGCATGGCACCCCTCAGTAACAACAAACTAGGGCCAGGAGAACCGGGCTGACTCCTAGGCTATCCATGGTCCCCTGCCCCAAGGACTGATCCAGACAGCCCACGGAGGAGGCTATCCAGCTGATTGGGGACGGGGAAGAGGGGCATTGGGAAACTGGGGATAACAACTCATTGTTTGCCCATTAAATAATGTAACTCATTATGGACAATTAAAAAAGATAACAATTCATATTTTACTAACTCCAAGCCAGAGCTTGTGTGATGGTTAATGTCTAGCTGTCAATTTGACAGGATTTAGAATCACTATGAGAACAAATATCTTAGAATATCCGTTAGGGGTTTCTAGATTAAATTACTTAATGTGGGAAGACCCACACTAACTGTGAAGAATGCTATTCCATTGACTGGGGTTCTGGACTGTATGAACACCAGCATCCATCTCTCACTACTTCTTCCTTATTGATATAAAAATGTGACTCCAGCTTCCTGCTCCTAACATGCTTTCCCATCAATTTCCCAGCTTTAATTATCCAGACATCCATCCCTTTGAAGTGATAAGAGACCCTGGCATGCCCTCCCCTGCCACACACAGAAACACAAGTAAATAAATAAATTAGAAGTTACCTATTTAATCTTCAAAATGACTACATATTTCCACTATGTTTCTTATTATGTAAAGATGAAAACTATGTCTCATTAAGGTCAGTAACGTAACCTACTATTGAATGACAGAGGGGAAACAGGTTCTTTCCACCAGAAAATGATCCACAGAGCCGCCCAGAGCCATTCTGTGTATGTGGGGCACACCAGCAAGAGAAAGATAAGCATTCCCTGTAAGTCCTCAGACTTGCCTAGGCAATTGAGTACGTAAGAACTAGTTCCATTGAGACTTCCATAGAATCCCCGAAGCCTCCACACCATGTAGTCTGGTTTGGGGTACTACTAAATGCAGATCTCTAAACAAAACTATAAACCACATCTTAAACTAATACTGTCTGAAGACTGGGCATAGTAGTTCACACACGTAATCCCAGCACTTAGGAGGCAGAGGCAAGAGGCTCTTGAATTCAAGGACACTCTGGGCTACATAATGAGAACCTGTCTCAAACAAGCAGTGAATCAATGGATAAGTGAATAAATAAGTAAATAAAATGTCTATCTCCTGCAGCAACATTCAGGCCCAAGAAATGCCTGTCAACTTTGTGCTGCATACCAATTGTTCTTCCTTTCCTTGTACATTTCTTGAACACTTGAATACGGGATGCTAAATTTATTGAATTATTCCAAATGTTCTTATTTATTTATAATTGATACATGCAACATCAGAAGAAAATACAACCCTGCACAGTGAATACCTCCTTCCTTCAACCCACACTATTAGTGTTTAAGCTCTTCTCACAGAAAGAGGATCTTGCTGCTGACTCCCCAAGGAGTTCTAAAAGTGAAAAACAAGGCATCTATGCTGTATCACTTACTTTCTCATTTCTGGGACAAACTATCCAACCAGAAGCAAGTTATGGAAGGAAAGGGTTTATTTTCAGCTGATAGTTTTGAGGGAAAATCCATCAAGGCAGGAAAAGCATGCCAGGAGCAGGAAGCTGGCTCACATAGTCACATCAGCAGTGGGGGGATTGAAAGACTGAGACAAGTGGGGCTGTGCTCTAACACCGCAAAGCCTGCCCTCCGTGACATACTTCCTCCAGCAAGACTCTACCTCCTAATGGTTCCATAACCTTCTCAAACAGTGTCACATTCCTAAACTTACTTTCCTGAGAAGCAATATATCCCAAAGCTGACAATAACATCTGATGAAGGGCATTCTTACCTCTGTCTTCTCCCTGACCCTGATTGTATATCTGTGCTTCCTACCTGGCTCTACCAGCACCTGTGGTCAAGGTACAGAGCAAGCTAGAGGCAGATGCACAGAGGTGAGAGGTTAAGTATACAAGTATTGGGGCTGGAGAGATTGCTCAGTGGTTAAGGCACTTGCCTCCAGTGCCTAAGGCCCCGGGTTCAATTCCCCAGGACCCACATAAGCCAGACCCACAAGGTGGTGGCCCTGGTGTTCTCTCTCTCTCTCTCTCTCTCTCTCTCTCTCTCTCTCTCTCTCTCTCTCTCTCTCTCTCTCTCTCTGTGTGTGTGTGTGTGTGCTTGAAAATGAATAAATAAAATATTTAATAAAAAACTTTTTAAAAAAGTATACAAGTATGCCCTGCTCCAACCTAATCACCGATAGCCATGAGAACCATCCTACTGCTCTAGTGGCTACAATCCTCTGACAACATAAGCTGAACCCAGCAGGCCAGCATTAAGTCTTCAGGTGGCACCAGGTCTTAGCAAGAGGGGGGGAAACATATGTGGTTCCTAACCATGTTAAACCGAAACACTAAGAAAATCCATCAGTGAACAGAGAGTTTGTAAAAGGGAATGGAATGAATTGTGGGGAGGGAGGACTCATATAGTAAAGTAAACTAGTAATGAATTGACACAACCCTAGCTTTTATACAGTAAGCTATTGAGGAAGCTGTGGGCACCAACTTGTACGAGGGCCATCAACAGCATGGGAGGAAGCCTAACCTCAAGAATAATTGCCCAGGCCTGAATCTCCCTGTCCCAGTTATTGGTTCCTTCCCACACTGAGCTGTTGATCAAAGAGACGCATGAGGTCCCCAAAACATGACAGACTTCTGTGAAAGCTCTTGAATACCTGCCCCAGGCCTAAGGTAAGACCCTGTTGCTGAAGAAATCACAAAGTGTCATCAAACAACACCAAGAGATCCTTCAAGATCCAAAATGGTAACCAGATCCCAGATGGTAGTATGTGTAGCATTGGAAGGTGTTGCATGAGCTACCAAGAGAAATTGGTCAACAATATTTGGAGAAAGCAGAGATCACTGATATAAAATATAGACATTTGTCACAGGAATGCTGAGCACAGGGCTGTATGGAAGAGACCAGCAAATCAAGTAATGCTCATCTGTGCAATAGTGGCACTAAACCAAGGAGGGTAATCAACAGCTTACTGATTGGCTAAGAGATCTGCTTAGTGACAAGAAACCCTTAACTGAAACTGGGATCCATGGCATAATCCTATGGGGTCCAAGAACTCAGGCTCCTAGGGGAAATTCCCACTACCAGAGAGTGACAGAGAGGCTACACCCATTAGGAGCTAGCCAAAATAGCAATGTTGTCTCATTTAACCTATATTGATCTCACTCTCTGATGGGGATTCTGTTTGTATTTTTCAGAAGGCACTGAGAGAGCCGGGGAAAACTCAATTCCACTGACATTGGATGAAGCCTGATATCCTGGCAGGAGACAAACCACACCTAGCCTTCACACAGGGCCCAAATGAAACCTACGAGAAAATGATGAGACAAACAAGAGACCAATCATCACAGCAAGTCTGATAACCCATGAAAGGTCAATGGAGACAGACACCAACGATATCCAACACAACCCAGGGCAAATATTCAGAGATCCTTAAGATCTCAACAACAAAGCAGACTCAAAACTCACCCACTATGACTCAGGGAACTGAGCGGAAGAGGGGGCGGAAAGAATGTAAAAGCCATGGTGGGGAGAATATCCAGAGACATTGCCCCCCCAGCAACAATACATAAAGGGGAATGAAAAAAAGAATGAAAAACTGGCTACCTCTGGTGCAATTCATAACCCCCTATCCTATGGACAGATCCAGCATGTGCACTGAGGAAGGACCTCAGTGGGTAGAGGACAGAGAGGAGGGAAACAGGGACACATTCACAAGATTTTCTCATACAATGTATAAACTTATTCATAATAAAGATACTTTTTAAAAGAGGGGAGGGAAGAAGTAGGTGAATCAACAACCTTCAAAGCCCAAATGGAAATAATTATTACCAGTTAAATCAAGGGCTGCCAGCCACTATCCATCCCTTCCCATCACAGATGCTTGAAATCAGGTCCTCTCCTAAGATCACAGAGGAAAAAGCCACATCTGATTTTTAAGTTTCCATTTTGCCTTGGTTAAGATGATTTAAGCCATGCAGACTTTGAAAGTATCTGGTCTCAGTATGTGATCTCAGGAGCTTCTAGGCAGCAGTAGGGTAAGCAGGAACCAACAACTTCCAGTTCAAATTCCATTCCATTTTATGTGGTATAGCTGTAAGAAGTGATGACCGCTTATGCTCAGACAGCAAACCTTCCCTACCAGCTTCTGAGCTTCCTACAGACTACAGCCTTTTTTTTTTTAGCTCATTCTGATGTGGGCAAAGGGGCCACAGGTCTTACCTGTATGAAACACAGTTTTGCATTGCAAAACTCATGCAGCTATCAGGAATATCAGTAGGAAAATCACGTTCTTTGAGTGGAATCACTAGGGGCCCCTGTAGATTCTCCTAAGAGCCAAGGATGGTATTCAAAATATTTAACAGGGAAGTCAAAGGGATACTGTCAAATTAGATCAAATGCCCTCCAGTCAGAGCCTAGATTACCACTGCAACAGCCCTATGAGAAATATGGCATTATTATTCACATTGTACAATCTTGGAAGGGTAACTTTGAACTAGTGAACAACTAGCTCCCTACCAGCCTGCACAAGGCCTTGCCACTGTCTCCAGGAAGATGGAATAAGCAGTAAGATGACGTTATCTTAAGTGTTTACATGTTTCCACCAGATCATAATGCCATCATGGAAGGGCACAAAAACCACAGTGAGGTTCCCTGATGGCTAGTGACAGGGCTAGAAAATCCACCTCTGGTTACTTCTCTGGGAGTCATCAGGCCTCAAACCTCCCCCCTGCAAAGGCCCTTTCAATCTCACTGGCTGTACTAGCTATTTTCTTAAGCTGGGACAAACCAAATGCAGTTGAAGGAAAGAAAAAAATTGTTTTTTGTCTTACAAGTTCAAGCAGGCACAGTCTATGATGGTGAGGAAAGCATGGCAGGATCAGAAAGCAGGTGTCACATCTTCACATTAGCAGGGAAGACGTGGAGAATAGAAAGCAAGTAGGGCTGAGCTGTAATACCTTAAAGCCATTCCTAATGACACCTTTCATCAGCAATGTTCCACCTCCTACATGTTCTCTAACCTTCCCAAACAGCACCTCCATCTGGGGATTAAGTATTTCAACATGTGAGTCATTTTATATTCAACCACCTTAGTGGCTTTGCTCGGTCTAAAAACAAGAGCTGCTACCCCTGTTCTTGACACATCTTTATGGATTATAAATGAAAATCAAGTGCGAGACTTGATGCTAGAAGCTTTCTGGGAAGATTCTGGAACTGAAAACTGGAAAGAAAGGCAAGAAAAGGCACTGTTGGTACATGCAATGATCCTCTGTTCATTAAAATATGGAAATACTCTCATTTTGATCTGTTCAGAGTGGGACACTTTCCTATATGAATTTCATGCCTCAATGATTTTTTAAAAGAAAACACTCATGACATGTTTTTCTCTACATTGAATGTCCCTCTAAAAAGCAAACACAGAAAAGCTGATCCAAAAATTAAAATTTTACAGAAGCACCCTTAAATAAAATAATCATCTCAGTGAAAACACAACTGACAACTTTTAAAATCTTAAGCAGTTAATTATATAAAACCTAAAGTGTCTGCCCCACCTCCAGACACATAGGTGCACATTCACAGGTGTATATTTATAGATCATATATGCATGCACACATATATATCAGCTTCTCAGTCAGCCACAAGCCTAGTTTCCTAGATAAGTTATGGCAGCCACTAAACTAATGAGACCGGAACTGTCACTCTCAGTCTTTCCACTAGTTTTCATTGTCTTCATTCCAAGACTATTGCCCCAAAGGCAGTTAAGGGCAAAATGCACATGATGAAACCTCCTCTTTCTCTTCAGAATAGCACAGACTCCATGTGGCAGCCTGGGACAAGGGCCTTGAGCACTCTGGGAAGGGAGCTCTCTGACTGACAGCACTGAAGACTGACTGAGTTCAGCAGATGAGCCTGCCTGCCTGTCCTAGGCAAGAGAAACAAAACTGTCAAAACACTGCTTTCCTAGAAAAATACTAGGCTGCAAATCAAGTGACAGTATGCACACACTGGCAAGATCATTCAGCCTGGGCAGTGTGAAAGAGACATAATTTCAAATTGGAGGAGGAGGTGATCTTTCCAAGTGTGTAAAATACAGGAGATAATGACTTGATGAGTACCCATTTAATAATTCCCCAACATGAAATGCTTTATGAACAGGAACTAAGTGATAAGTAATCCATTGAAAATTACCTTCAACCTGAGAGCACTGAGGACCTATCCCCTAATTTTGTTTATTTTATGACAAAAGAATTACATTTTATCCTTTTCAACAAAGTTAATGGAATTTTTCATAAAGAGTTCAACAATGAAGCTATGTTATTTTAGTGATAGGTTGATGAAATTAAAAGAGGTAAGATTTTTAATTTCCCTAATACACATATTTATTAGAAAATACTGTTTTGAACTTCTTTTAAGAGCATTCAGTGAAAGTGTGAAGCTGCCCCACTGCAACTATACACAAGCATGTGAACGCACACATCATGTTTAGACATACCTACTAGTCACTCCTGTTCTGTCTGGGTCTGAATGAGGAGCAGTGATTACCTATCCAGGTTACTGTAAACAAAGCATCTCTGGGTGACACAGGCACAGTACAGTTCAGGATACTGCAAGATATTCTAAGAAAGCACAAAATGGAGATGCTGGCATGGGCTTTTTACAAAATGCCATGATAGATTTTCATATAGTATGTGCTGGGACATTAGGATGAAGATATAACCTAGCAAAACAGTAAAGCAGGAGGTGGCAAGAACGAGATGAAAAGACAGCGATCTCTTTTCTCTTATAAATTAGTCAGCTACTGGGCCAGTTTCACTAAATACAATCAAATGAAATTTGGTCCCTTCCTCAGTCCTCATTTTGACAACTAATACTACTTTTAAATTATTAACAACTCTTAAATAATTTAATGGTATAATGGTAACTATTATAGTTAATTATTATAATTAATACTAATAACTATCAAAAAGAATAATAATGATAGTTACTAATAATGAGAATTTATAAATCATTAATAACTATTCAGATTCCCAGTGGATTCTTGGTGGTTTGAGAGTTTAAAGAGAAAATATCCATTTCCTATAAAACTCCAAGACCCAGGACTTGACTCCTCTTAATAAGCTATCAGAAGGAAGACACTGGGAGACATGAACACTATCCACCCCTGTCACAAGGACTGATCCAGACAACCCACGGAGGAGGATATCTAGCTGGTTGGGGATGGGGGAGGGGGAGTATCAGGGAATTGGGGATAACAACTCATTGTTTGCCCACTAAATAATGTAACTCATTACGGACAATAAAAAAATGAAAAAAAAAGCAAAACATAAACAGCAACAATTAAAAAGAACAAATAAAAAAAAGAACACTATCCACTCTTACCCCCTTGTTATAGGCTCTTAGAACTTTCTGGCATGGTTGAATGCACACACTAGACTCCCTGCAACGAATCAAATGAAAATGTAATGATAAACTGTGTATGTGGCCTTGAATTCATATCCTGTTATCCCTACCTTTAATCACAATAAATTAGTGTTTGTTATGACTGTGAATATCTTTACACCTTTACTATATATCTCATATCCCTAACCAGTGTATGAATTGATATGTTTTTAGATTTATATAAAGTGTTTTCAATAGTATTTCTTAAAAACTGCATAAAATGAAGATAAACAACTATTTATGACTAGACTAAAATCTTCAAAGACTTACCAACTTTACTGATAGAAAAATATATTTTTTCTTTTTACCCACCATCCAAATCACATTTAAATAAGAATAAATGTTAAATTAGATATAAAAATATATATGCATATATATACATATATCATACATAATTCAGAGCAAAATAATACAAGGAGTTCAGTGTGTATTATAATCATTTAAAGTTCTGGACAAACTGAAAATTTTTGAACATTTACTTTTAAAAAAATTACCTTAAATTAGAATTTTGAATGGTATAAAATATATTGAAAACTTTACACTAAAAATAAGCTTCCTCCTATTCTTGGTCCCATCCCACCCAGTAAGTGGCCCTCTAATAAGCAGAAATGTAATTTCTTGTGTATCCAGAAATAGTCCACACATACACAGTAATCCTGGGTATTCACCCCCTCTTTCTAATGCAAATGTAACCACCTTACTGTTTTCATTTATAGCACAAGCTACATATCTTTTTATATTGAGGCACAAGAAGCTGGTTTCTTATCTTTAATGGTAATATTCATTGCATAGATGTTCCATGTTTGGTTTAGCATATCTCTTGTTAACTGAGCAGTAACCTTAAATCTTGTGAAGCCAAGCATGGTGGTACTCACATTGGGTCCCAGCACTGGGCAAGCTCAAGTAGGAGGATCGCTGTATTGTTGATAGTCTGGGGCTACAAAATGAGTTCCATGACAACCTGGGCTAAAGTGAAACCCTGCCTCAAAAAAACAAAAACAAAACAAAACAACAACAAAAATTTATAAGGACACTATTGCCATTAGAATGGGTCTCACCCTTAAGACTATTTTTTTCAACTGTAACTGCTCTCTTAGAGGTGTGATCTCATCCGGAGGCTTCATAACAGCATTCTACTGCCTCAGTCCCTCCACACATTCCAGCTCTCTGAGATCACTTCCTAAATAACTCACTTCCACCTATGTGGATTTCTCAATTTTTCCTTTTAAGATAGCTAAGAAGACATGTCATGCCAGCTCTACCTGGCCAGATAGTCTCTGCCAGTGCTACTTGCTGAATTTTGACTTTCTTATCCTCCATCCTAATCCCTCCCAATTTAACCCATCCTAGTCCCTGGAATCCACATCCATGCTAAACTTACTGGGCTCCTAGTATATGCCAGGAACCAAATACAAAATGCCCACATGTCTCAGGCAACTAACTTCAGCGGTTATCAGGTCTCAGTGGGAACAAGGACTTCTTGTGTCATGTGTGCTATGCCACATGGCTTCATGCTTTTCATTAAAATTAAAAATTTTTTGCTTTAACAAAAACATCATTTTCTCACTTTAATTTTATTCTATAAGATATAAAACATTTACATTTTTCCAAAATTATGTGGACAGACTAACTTCCATCCCTTCCACTTCTCCTTAAAACTTCTGTTTGAGATGGTAGCCTATGTAATGCTGGAAGGCATTACATGAGCTGCCAGGGGAAACTGGCCAAAGATATTCAGAGAAAGCAGAGGCCACTGATATACAACACTCACTCACCCATGTTACAAGAATGCTGAGGATACTGCTATGCAGCAGAGACCAGCAAGCCAAGAAGTGCTCATCTGTGCAATAGTGGCAATAAACCTAGGTAGGGAATCAACGGCTAGCTGATTGGCTAAGATATCCACTCAGTACCAAGGAACCCTTAATTGGAACTGGGATCCATGGCAAACTCTTATGGAGACCAAGAACATGGGCTCCAAGGGGAAATCCCCACTAACCAGAGATCTAGAGAGAGGATATATGCATTAGAATCTCACCAATTGATGTTTGTCTCATTTAACCTATTCTGATCTCACCCTCAGATGGAGATTTTATTTGTATATTTCTGAAGGCAATGAGAATTGTGAACAACCCAATTCCACCACTAAGACATGGGATGATGGCTGACACCCAGACAGAAGATGAACCACCCCTAACTTTCCATAGAGGGCCCAAAAGAAACCTTTGAGGAAGTGGTGAGTGGAGCAAGAGAACTGCCTTCACACCAAGTCAAATAACCTATAAAAGGATAATGAAGACAGACTAAGGACACCCAACACTGTTCAAAGCTGAAATCCAGAGACTCTTAAGATCTCAACAGTAAAGCAGACTTAAAACTCACCCACAGTGACTCAGGGAACTTAGCAGAAGAGGGGTGGAAAGATTGTAAGAGCCATGGGTGGGGGATATCCAAAGACATTGCCCCCTCAACAACAACTCACAAAAAATGAAAAATTGGCTATTTCTTGTACCATCCATAACCCTCTACCTTATGATCTGGTCCAGCAATCCCACTGAGGAGGATTACCAGCAGGTTGGAGACAGGGAGGAGGGAAATGGGGGTACCACCACAAGATTTTCTCATACAATGTATCTATTCACAATAAATAAGTATTAAAAAAAAAACTTCAGTTTGAGGGCTGGAGAGATGACAGTTGTTAAGGTTCTTTTCAGCAAAGCCTAAGGACCCAAATTTGATGACCCAGTAACCAAATAAAGCTAGATGCACAAAGTGACACATGCATCTTAAGTTCATTTGCAGTGGCTAGAGGTCCTAGCATGCCCATTCCCTCTCTGTCTCTCTTCTCTGTCTCTCTGTCTATCTCTCTCTCTCTGCAAATAAATTAATCAATAAAAAGTATTATTAAAGAAAAACTTCTGCTGGAAACATCTAGACAAATTGTTGGGAAGGTAGCAGACATAAACCCTGAAGTTTTGGAACCTAGAGGAGGATTTAGCCAAAGTGAGAGGCAATTACCACACAATGTGAAAGAAAGAATAACGGCCTCAAAGATGTCTGTGACTTTAGCTCTCTAACTTCAGAATGGGCAAAAGAAAGTGAAGGTTGCCAGAAGAATCAATGTTTCTTTTAAGCTTTCCTTGTGGTAAGTGCATCATAGACTATCCAGATGCTCCCAGCTTAATGTCAGGAACCTTTGATATGGAAGGAGACAGAGGAATTCAGTACAGAGATCTCTACAATTGTTGGCTTTGAAGATGGAGGCAAGTCTACAAATCAAGGAACAAAGACCACCTCTCTCGAAGCTGTAAAGTTAAAAAAAAAGTTCCTCTCCTTGCAAATAAAGAAAAATGTAAAAAGAGAGAGAAAGAGAAAGAAAGAAAGAAAGAGAGAGAGAGAGAGAGAGAAAGGAAGGAAGGAAGGAAGGAAGGAAGGAAGGAAGGAAGGAAGGAAGGAAGGAAGGAAGGAAGGAAGGAAGGAAGGGAGGGTCTTGTAGTACTTTGCTTTCCTGGACAGATCAGAGAAGCCAGTACATAATACAAGACAATTATAAAGGTTTTTTTTTTCTTTTCTTTTCTTCTATTTTTCTTTTCAGGGTAGGATCTGACTCTAGGCCATGCTGACCTGAAATTCACTATGTAGTCTCAGGCTGGCCTTGAACTCAGCTATCCTCTTACTTCTGCTTCCCAATGCTGGGATTAAAGGTGTGTGCAACCATACCTGACTTGGTTTTTTAATCAATGTCTAATGAACTACTGGCATGTGGGACCCTGATGAGGGGCATGGAGGACACATTGTTAAAGGAAATTTGAGACTGGCCTGAACCCCCAATTATCTCATCCTGAGACTGGCAGGAGTTCAGCTGCCTCCTTCCCTCCCTATTGCAGTCAGCTTTCTAGTTGCTGCGCAGAAAGAACCCAAGCAAAAGCGGCTTGTGGAGGAATGGGTTTATTTGGCTTATGGACTCGAGGGGAGACTCCATCATGGCAGGGAAAACGATGGCCTCCACCACAGCACTGCAGGAAGGTGTGCCAAACCCTGGCAAGGGGAAGCTGGTTTATAATCCTCATAATCCCACTCACAACAACACAGCTCTAGCAAGGTTATAAAACCTAAACTGCCATCAGCTAAGGATCTATCAATCAGAACACATTCATTTGTTTGTGGGGGACACCTTGATCAAACCATGACACTCCCCTAAACTTCAGCCACCTGTTGGGCCCCAGCAAACCCTGATAAATCCAGGCAATTCAAGGCCTGAGTTTACTGGAGTTCACAAAATTCAGCTATAAGGTAATAATAAGCCTGGGCAATGAGAAAGTTTAAAGCTCCTCTACAGCCACCGCCATCTGTTACATGCCCAAAGTCACATAACTCCCACCACCTGGGGCTGAGATAGTCCCCTCAACTTATCTATGCAAACCAGACATAGACAGGTTACTGGCCCCTGCCAATCCTTTCATGAAACATCCACAGACCACCCTGCCCCTGCCCATCCCCTTGCTACTTATGCCCCTGCCTCTCCTTTTCCTTCTAAATAAAAGCAACCTTCCCCAATTTAAAAAATCAGCTCTTCACTGCACTGGCACATCTATGGAAATGATGTCTTATAAGGATATAACTCAATAGGAAAACAAGCAAACAAAAAGCTGCTATGTCAATTCTGGCTATAAAGTTAAACTTATTCACAAATATTCCCCAAATGACAATATAATTATCTGTTGGTATAACATAATCCTAAAGTATGATTATGTGTGCTCAGTGGCTAGTAGGGCCACAAGAATTCTAAACACATTAGATTATGTGAGAAAGAAGTACAAATGGCACCATGACATTCTGAAGATTCTCTGACAGCAATAAAATAATAAAATAAGATAAAAGCAATGAGGCTCAGAAGCTAGTCAGCAAGCATCCTGCTCAAAAGATCTTTTTATCCTGCTCAGAAAATGGAACTTTTAATACTAACATAGTCAGGATTCCTTCTTGGTGGAATTCCTCCAAATGTGGTCCTCTCCATCTCCAATAATAATGGTAACCTGCTTGCCATTTGGCTTGTGCCAAGAAAATTCATTTTGGCATGGGGGAAAATGGTCTGCTCTTCCCTAGAACCCACTAAGAATTAGTGAACGTTACTTAAACACAGCCAGTGTACCACTAATCACTAGTTACCAGTGACAATAGCCCTCAAACTTTCTCCTCCTGCCAGGAACACCCTTCTTTGAACTTCAGACTGAATCATCCATTGCCATTTTCACTGTTGACTGCAACCCTCATGGATTGATTATTCAAGATCTTCTTTCTTTATCTTGTCTGGCAAAAATAAAGACTACATAGTGAGTTCCAAGTCCGTCAGGGCTACAATGAGATCCTACCTTGAAAAAATGAAAAAATAAAAATAAAGGAAGGAAGAGGAAAGGAAAAGAAAAAAAAGAAAGAAAAAAGTTCTGATGGGAGTCCATAATTTCTTGTCTTCCTAAAACTTCCTCTTTCAAGCTCAAGGATTTGGTCATGGATACTGGTGTTTGGGTCTGAACTTGACTTTGGCTCTGTCACATGAGATGGTGGGGAACAGTGATGGTCACTATCATACCTCTTTGCTCCAAGATCAAATCCTCTTACTCTCCCAAGACAGCAACAGCAATGGTCAGAATTTTGGGGGGAGAAGGGATGCACCAACACTCCCAGGAGATGGGTGTGCACCTGACATGCAGTTTAATGCTATATTTCTTGGTCTTTACTCCCTTTGAGAAAATCTCTCCCAATTGGACATTTAAATTAACTAGAGATGAAGGAGGCTCCATAAAGACCATTCTTTCATGCTCAACTGGCACTTCGTTATTTTATTCCATTGTCCACTCAGTCTCACTAACTTGCAAAGTTGATGGATCAAGACAGATTAACCATACATTACAGGCAGAGATGTTTCTATAACATGTCTGTGTTCCAGTATTTAAAACTCTAAATGCCATTGTCCTCTACCTCATCTATCTCTTCTTCTCTCATGCACATATCACACAAATATTCTCCAATGTTTAGAGAAAAGATCAAATTTTTTGCTGAATGTTCCTTCGTTTTTCATTTTGCCAGGTTTCTATACAATTTTCATTTTCCATCTGCTTGAATTCCTTGGGAAGGGGAACTTTGCACTTATGGTACCAAAATAATGTACAGGATGTAAGAGTGAAAGCTGCATCCAAGTTCTACCTGGCAGTCAATCACCTCAACTAAACTAAAATTGTGTCTTTCGAGTTTAAAGTCAGTAGATGGTGAGAAAGAAAGTACTAGAATGAAAACACCAGCTAAAGAACAGCTACTTTTAAGTACCTTGTATTTAATACTATCTCTTGTTGGATACCAAGATAAAATTATATTGTTTATAGCTAAACTCATTTGATTAAATATTTGATATTCATTTCTATATTAAGTAGAAAAACAGATTCAAGGTCAAAAACAAATCCTATACAAACTTGATTTCTATTAAAATAGATTTGACTTCAGCCATTTTTATTTTTGCATCTTCACTAAGAATATCACCGACCAAAAAGCACCAACAACCACCTGTTCTCTGAAATCACATCAAATGAATCACAGCTGGGTGTTGTTGTTATTGTTGTGTTGTTTTATAGATGTTTCCTGTGGTTGTTGTGGATGAAGTCACAGCACAACCCATCCCCAGGGTTGTATAACTCTGCTGTTTGTCTAACATTTTTGTTTGCAAGAGAAATGTAACAAAACTTGGAATTTCAGGTGGGTAAATCTTAGATTCAATGACTCAAATAATTCTGGAAGCACATGGTCAGAAGAGCAATGAGGTAAGAGAAATACACTGGACAACCTCGTAATCTGAAAAGGCCCATTTCTTCTTTTTATTAACCATGCGAGATTGTTTAGGATCAGAGCTTGAACAAGTCAAGTCTTGCTGGCTTTAGGATCTTGCTCTGTGATAGGGTCTACAGATCTCTATTTTCTCCACCCTTATGGAACTTTGAGGCAATTAATAGAAAGGAACAACACAGAAATTTATCAGCAAATGTATTTTCTCTTGGGCCAGGGAAGGACAAGACAACCTGGCCAATGTAGGTCCTGTGATGAGAGAATGGACAGGGACAAGGAAATCCCTCACTGAGGACACACCCATGACAGCAGACAATCAGACTGATGCTAGTGACCATGGAATTTGACCTAAATCTCTGACAACATGTTGGCCAAATAAATATATCCAAACATCCCATGCTGACACAAGACATGACCAACAGAAATGCCCAGAACAGAGAGACAGCCATCATTAAAGTTAACTCAGGCATGATGTTCCAGTATGCTCTCCAAATGTTTAACAATTAGCAAAGTGCTCAAAGGAGGTTAAACTAAAATGTGACCAGATAAATATGCCAATAAGAATGAGGAATTACACTTTGTTGGAGCCAATCCATCACCAAGCAAATAAAATGAATATATAAACACAGACAGAGGCAAAAAAAGAAAAACCAGCTTGCTTACCACCCAGGAATGGAAAGCAGCAGCTCACTGCTGAGAGTTAACTACTATTTGAGTGGCTCTAAGAGAATTCAACTCTACAAAGTCAATCCAGTTAGGTTATTCACTCAACCCCTAATAAAGCTACTTCTAAGAAAATTCAGCACATTTTGATAATCGTTAGATGTTTTGTGGATCATGAATTTAAATATGTCACACAAAAATAGAAAATTTGAGTTTCCATGGGTCAAAATATCACACAAATAAGAAAGAACAAGAGCCTAGTAAAAGAAAGGAAACATGTATTATTCATGAGGCTGGAACTCATTGGGATAGTAACTGAACCTTTTCAAAGTTATTGATAAAGATAAAAATGCATAATTTCCCAATGAAAACATGAACTAAAAAAATCATCGTCCCACTTGAGAGAAAGATAGCCAGGATAGAGAGGAGGGGAAGAGAGAGGTGAGACAGCACATGAGAGAGCTAATTGAACATAAAGCTGAGTGAGGAGTTGGAAACCAGCCAATGTAAGTAAGACTCTGCTGTCACACATAATTAAAGCCTATGTGGCCAGTGGCTCCTTATCAATGGAACATCAGAAAACTGAGATGGGGGTGGAGAGGAAGCCTGCACAAGTAGAATTAAGATAGAAGGTCCTTCATAATTGCTGGCCAGCTAGCTCTAAATATTCAGATGTACATTTGAACCTCCAGAAATTTTGTAAAAGAAGATACCCAGACTGGGGGCACCTGGGGATAAGCCTTTTTGAAGTACAACTGATCTAAATTATTGAAACCATTGAATGGGGGTAAAGGAAAGTCAATTCTCCAGGAATAATTGATATAACACATATAAATATAAAAATGAAAAATATATGAAAAAAATGAAGAAAAGAAGAAAGGAGGAAGCACTTCATCTGCATCTGTTCCCTCGGGTCTATCAGGGAGTTGTTTGAAGATTTAAGTGAGAATCACACTACTTAATGACTACCCAAAGCCATAGCCTAATGAAAGTTAGTTAGCTCATTCATTTAAGTGAGTGCATTGCAATAAGACATTAGATTTGAATTTCAGCCTCAAAAGTCTTTTGCCACAACTATTTTGTTTAACTCCCCTGCATACCAATATGTGCCTCGCTGGAGAGAGATGCTGACCTTTGCAGAACCAGAAAGTCCCAGATTAGAAGGTCTGGGACTCATGAAAACACAGGTTGACTGAAGAGAGATGATTTTTGTTGTCCAAACTCTTGTATGGTGCACAATGCACCGTGCAGGTCAAAAACAAAGAAAGAGAAGCTGAAGGCTGAATTAATCAAAAAAGCTTACAGATAATCTTTGAATCTTGTTTCAAAGTAATTTTCCCATTCTTCACATTCAGAAAAATTGACTGTGTCCTCTAGTGGTATAGCCACTAGAAGAGTGCCCAGTCTCTACTAAATAAACTCCCACCCACAATTATGTAAGCAACTCTTATTTAAATCAGTGGGTCAAAATTATTTTTAAAAAGAAAAAGAAAAGACCCTCTCTTTTCCTGGCTTTTCCATTTCCTCAGACCCTCTCATCCTAGCTGGGTGTGACCTGGACTTCCCCGAGTGAGTCTGGTCCCCAGCCCCACTCAGCTTTGATGAGTGGGAAGGGGAAGCATAACCCTGTCTCTTAATCCTAGTCTCCCTGCTGGTACATTTTATGGTCCCTCAATTCATACTTCCATGCGGCATGTGCAGATTCCCACTCTGGATGTGCGATGTGTCACCCTCACTTTTCCCTAGCCTCCCTCCATGGGAAAGGCCTATGCCAATGCCAAGGATATTCCCCTCCTTTAAGCTCTCTGTTTGCCCACAGCTTTGCTTCAGTATGGCTTCACTTTCTAAGCCTCAGTTTCCCTACCTTCTATGAGGTCCCCAGCTTCAGTCTGGCTTTGCTCTTTAAGCTTCAGTTTCTCTAGTCTACCACGAGGTTCCCAGCTTCAGTCTGGCTTGACTCTCCAAGCCCCAGTTTCTTCCAAACTTCCAGTTTTCTGAAATATGTTTTCCACTTAAAAATATTCTAGTCTTCCTTTCCAGGGTTCAATTCCCTTTAAATAAACTCTATAAATTGTAATTTCTCCCCAAATAAACTCAATAATTCATAATTTGTAAGAAAGAAAGAAAAGAAGGAAGGAAGGAAGGAAATAAGGAAGGAAGGAAATGAAAGAAAGAAAGAAAGAAAGAAGGAAGGAAGGAAGGAAGGAAGCAAGGGAAGGAAGGAAGGAAGGAAGGAAGGAAGGAAGGAAGGAAGAAAGAAAGAAAGAAAGAAAGAAAGAAAGAAAGAAAGAAAGAAAGAAAGAAAGAAAGAAAGAAAGAAAGAAAGAAAGAAAGAAAGAAAGAAAGAAAGAGAAAGAAAGAAAGAAGAAAAAGACAAAGCAGAATGTGGATCTATAAGGATCTAGGAAGGGTTGTAGTGGAGGGAGAAAGAGCGAGGGCAAATGAGGGGATCAAAATGGGAAAAAATGACTAAAAGACAGTCTTAAATAAATTGAAGTATTGTACCCCATATTTTTAGTTTGAATCTTTGCAACTAAATTTTTTAGTAACAGAACATAGAAGCCGGGCGTGGTGGCGCACTCCTTTAATCCCAGCACTCGGGAGGCAGAGATAGGAGGATCAACGTGAGTTCAAGGCCACCCTGAGACTACAGAGTGAATTCCAGGTCAGCCTGGGCTAGAGCGAGACCCTACCTTGAAAAAACCAAAAAAAAAAAAAAAGAACATAGGAGCTGGCACCAGTAGAAAGCAATTTACTGGTCCTCCCAAATACAAAAGAAAGCAGTATACAGTTTATTTTATAAATTCTGCCATTCTCTACCAGAGAAGACTATGTGAACTAAAAAAACATTCTTTTGACAATGCACACAGAGACCAGAGATGACTTGACAGCCCAGATAGCAGTCCTGGCTTTCTGCTCTGCTAGCCAAACAAACACAGATACTGAGTAGATGAAGCAAGAAAGATAAACCCAAATATTGAGGGTGACTTGGAAAATCCTAGATCCATCAGAGAGCCTCTGGACCCACCATGCAACTAAAGAGACAGCCCTACCTGATTTTCATGCCAATATTAGCCTCATGCTATGATGCTCCAGAGATAACGAAGCTACTTTTCAGCCATTTTGAACTGTGGTTCATAAGGGAAGAGCATAAGGACACAATCAGCAGAGACTAGTGAGACAGCAACTCCAAGAAATGAAGGAAGGAAGGCAGGGGCTGAGTGAATGGGACCAAGAGTCAAAACCAGTCAGTATAAAACAGAAGAGGGCTCTTGTTCTCACCTCTTCCTCAGAAAGGGCTGAAGGCCCAACATTATAGACTCACTGGGATTTAAGCTTTTCTAACCACAGTGAATTAGATAACCTCTGAAAAGGGCGGTGACAGATATTTTTATAGGCAGATACTTGTGTTCATTTTAGTGGTAAAACATGAAAACTGTGATGAACTTGGGCTAAGGAGTGGTCTCAGAGGAAAAAGCACTGGCTGCACAATATGAGTATTTGAGTTCAGGTCCCCGGGCCCCATGAAAAGATGGATGAGGCAGCATGAGCGTATGTGCTCCCAGCATTTTGAAGGCGAGATAGGAGAATCCCCAGAAGCTCATGGGCCAGCCAGCCCGATGAAGCAACAGCAAACAGGAGACCCTACCTTCAGAAGGTGAGATCAGCACTCAAGTCCCTCCATTGATTTTTATTTCTCCCAGACAATTATCTGGGCCTTCCCAATTGAAGGTTCTATTCATGATGAAGAAAGCATATTTGTCTCATACGTTGATGCCATTTGGTTGATTCCAGAGAACAAAAGCATTCTGGCCTGCCTGCTCTTTCATAGCCCATACATGACTCAGTGATTACTCCTGGTCCCTGAATCTGCAGTCCCCTTGTCCCAGGCTTCTTTTTTTTTCTTTTTTTTTTTTTATTGTCCATAATGAGTTACATTATTTAGTGGGCAAACAATGAGTTGTTATCCCCAATTCCCCTGATGCCCCCCTCCCCATCCCCAATCAGCTGGATATCCTTCTCCGAGGATCATCTGGATCAGTCCTTGTGGCAAGGGACCATGGATGGCCTAGTACTCAGCCTGGTCCTCCTGGCCCAAGTGTGTT
>PVHP010004729.1:0-69587 GCA_004024765.1 Zapus hudsonius | reverse complement strand
GCTCCACTTTGTGCATCAGGCTTTACGTGGGTACTCAGGAATCAAATCAGGGCCAGCAGGTTTTGTAAGCAAGCACTTTTGACCACTGAGCCATCTCTCTAGCCCCAAATTGCACAGCTTTGAAAAAATATTTATATGTATGTATGTATGTATATGTATGTGAGAGAGAAGGGGGTATGAGGGGTATGGGTGTTCCAGGGTCTCTTGCTACTGAGCAGCAGATGGCTGTGTCACTGTGTGTCTGGCTTTCTGTGGGTACTGTCGAATCGAACTCGGGTCATGGGGGAGTGGTGTGCATGCATCTGGAGTTTGTTTGCAGTGGTTGAAGGCCCTGATGCACCCATTCTCTCTTTGCCTGTCTCTCTGCTTGCAAATAAGTAAAATTAAAAAAAACAACAACACTGTATTTACAAAGCCAGAGGTGGTGGCGAATGCCTTTGATCCCATAACCAAAAAAAAAAAAAAAAATCGACATGAATGACCAAAGCCATAGATGATATCCATGCTCTCTCATAGGTGATGTTAAGTGATAGCTTTCTCCCTTTCCCCAACAGTAGGTGTGCGTTACATGTGTGCAGAAATCCCAGAAGCCCAGTTTTGTCTGTCTGTGCTTCTCAGGGTAGGGAGTCTGCTTCAAGCCCTTGTTCTTTGTCACCCTCACTTCATTGTACTAGCCTTTGGGTCACTATGAGAATTGAATTCTTAATTTGAACAGTGTATGGCATATAGTAAGCGTGCTGTATGAGATTTATTATTATCATTATTGTCATACTTCTTTCTCTCCTGTCTAAAATAGAGAAGTTGCTTTTCATTTTGTCTCTAGAAAGAAGAAAGATCAGTGTCTTTTCTGTAAGATTTGCAAATTGTCGCTTCTTTGTCTTTCCATCCCCTTTTTGAGGTAGGGTCCCACTCTAGCCCAGGCTGACCTGGAATTCACTATGTAGTCTCAGGGTGGCCTTGAACTCACATCGACCCTCCTACCTCTGCCTCCCAAGTGCTGGGACAAAAGGCACGCCTTTATGTGGGCCTTCTGCATCCTTCTCCAAGGCTCTTAGGGACCTACCTTCTTATTCTTCTATCCAGTGCCTTTTTAATCTTGCAACAAACTTTTCAACTCAAAACCAATTTACCTCTCCATCTCATGATCTCCTATTGGCCTAACAATAAAGTTTCTGTAATAATCTAAGTGGTCTCCACAGTAATGCCTGGTGTTCTCACACCTCTCATTGCTCTCACACCATGTCCCCTCTACCATGAACTAGTCTTTAATCAATTAACTTGCTCAACAAGTATCCATCCATAAGCATTGCTCTAAGCCTCGTACCTTGGATACATTGATAATTAATCAAAATCTTTTTCTTCCTTTATAGAGTATAGCCTACTGAGACATCCATTAGTAAAGTGTGAGCCATATGCTGTTCTAGGTTCTGGTGATAAAGAAAACTTTCTTCCAAACCTTGCATTCCTTTGGGGGGGTGTTTTGTTTACCTGAGACAGGCTCTCTCTGTGGAGTCCAGAATGGCCTTGACTCACTATGTAGCCCAAACTGGCCTCAAACCTTCAAATCTCTCTCTTGCCTTGGCCTCCTGGGTGCTGGGATTAAAGGTCGCAATACCAAACCTGGTTTGGAGTTTAAATTTTGACGTGAGAAAATTGTAAGCAAAGTAAGTAAAAGGTATTGGGTGTTTAGCTGGGAGTGTAGCTCAGTAGTGGTAGAATACTTGCCTAACATGCTCAGGTGCTGGCTTTGATCCCCCGCACTGCAATTTTAAAAAGTGAGGATGGGGCTGGAGAGATTGCTCAGTGGTTAAGGTGCTGCAAAACCTAACAACCCAAGTTAGATTCCCCAGTACCCATGTAAAGCCAGATACGCAAAAGGGGTGCATTTGTCTGGAGTTCATTTGCAGCGGCTGTGGGGCCCTGGCATGCCCATTCTCTCCCTGAATCTCTGTCTGTCTGTCTGTCTCTCTGCTTGCAAATAAATAAATTAAAAAAGAATATTATAAAAAAGTGAGGAGGGTGTTGGGCTGAAGGCTTAATGGTTAAAACACTTGTGTTGAAAGCAGGAGGACCCGAATTCAGATTCCAAACGTCCATAGAAAAGCCAGGTATATTGGCTCATACCTGTGACTGCAGCGGGGGAGGTGGAGACAGGAGGATCACCCTGAGACCTGCTGGCTAGCTAGGCTAGTTGAGTTGGTGTGTCCTAGGTTCAGTGAGTGACCCCCATCTCAAAAAATAAGGTGGAAGAGTGACTGAGGAAGACACTGGATGTTGGCCTACACACACACACACACACACACACACACACACACACACACACACACAGGTATGTTATAAGCCCATCTGGCAGATGTTGTTACAGCTACAAATATGAGCAAATGCTAAGGAGACTGCCTGGCCTAGTGCTACAAGACTCACAATAATGCCAAAGCACCTTCAGAGTGAAGCAGGAGTCTGAAATGAAAGGAGGGGGCTGCAGACCTTTAGAAGGACTTTTGCTGACACTAAATAAGAGAAAGAAGCTGGGTGTGGGGCACACGCCTTTAACCTCAGCACTTGGGGGAGAGGTCGGAGGATCAATGTGAGTTCGAGGCTACCCTGAGACTACGTGGTGAATTCCAGGTCAGTCTGGGCTAGAGTGAGACCCTACCTCAAAAAAAAAAAACCTAACTAAATAATAAATAAATAAATATAGAAAGTGACCTATATTTCTTAGCTACTGGATCAGGAACAAGCAAAGTGAGCTCAGCAGACCACCTGGGAGGTCATTACAGCCTTCGAGAGGACAGATGGTGGTGGTCTGAAGGAGGGTGGGAGCAAGATTTGATGACAGATAGGGTGCGTGGTGAAACATAAGGGCCAAGGGTGCTACTGAGGAGTCAGTCCTGAAAAAATGCAGGAGGGCATCACCGTGCATGGGCTCTTCTGCAGGAAGAGGAGGGTTGGATAATCAAGTGGAGCAGGTCATCACCGTACGTGGACTCTGCAAGAAGCGGAGGTTGGATGATGAAATCGAGGTCAGATTCATAGTTAATCTCCAGAATGGGGGCTGAGGAGATGGCTTAGTGGGCAAGAGTGTTTCTCTCACCAGCATGAGGGCCTGATTCACCCTGAGTTTGATTCCCCAGCACCCATGTTCACAGCTTTTCATGGCAATGCATGCCTGCAACTCCAGTTCTGTGGGGAGCAGAGGTTGAGAATCACTGGGGCTTACTTGTCAGCCTATCTGACCCCAGCAGCTCTGGTTCATTCTCAAGGAGAACAGCCAACATTCTCTTCTGACCTGTGCACCTGTGCACTTGGGGCATGCACATCTGCACACACGTGCATACCCCCCACCACACATACTACATACACATGCGTGCAAAAGAGAAAAAGAATAGTGAGGTGCCTCCCTGTTAGACACTCAGGAGGGGACACCCAGCTGATGTTGGGTGTGTGAGTTTGCTGGGAATTATCATCTGTAGGTGCCATTTCCTTTCTTGAGGAGGGGGAGTGAAGCAGGGTCTTACTCTAGCACAGGCTGGCCTTAAGTGCACTCTGTCACCTCAGGCTGACCTCAAATTCAGAGACCCTTCTATCTCCATCACCCACGTGCTGGGATTAAAGAATGTACCACCATACCTGGCTTAATGCCAAAATTATATACATACATATACATATATATATTTGTTTTTTCTGAGGCAGGGTCTTACTGTAGCCCAGGCTGACTTGGACACACCGTGTAATTTCAGTCTAGCCTTAAACTCACAGCAGTCCTCCTACCACTGCCTTCCAAGTGCTGGGATTAAGGTGTGCATCACCATGCCTGGCTTCCAAAAAGTATATTTTTAAAAAAATATTTTTATATATTTTTATTTATTTGCAAGGGGAGGGGAGAGAGAGAGATTGGGAGAATGGGCATGCCAAGGTCTCTGGCCACTGCAAATGAACTCCAGATACATGTGTCACTTTGTGTATCTGGCTCTATGTGGGAACTGAGGAATCGAATCCAGGTCGTGAGGCTTTGAACATAAGTGCTTTAACTACTGATCCATCTCTCCAACTCTTTAAAAATATTTTTATTGATTACTTATTTGCAAGGAGAGAGAGAGAAAAAAAATAATGGGTGTGCCAGGGCCTCCTGCCACTGCAAATGAATTCCAGACAAAAGTGCCACACTTTGTGTATCTGGCTTTATGTGGGTACTGGGGAATCAAACCTGGGCTGTGAGGCTTTGCAAGCAGGTGTGTTTAACTTCTGAGCCATCTCTCCAGCCCTAAAAAATACAGTCTTTGAGACTGGGTGTCAGGTAGACCAGGCTGGCCTCAGATGTGCTAAGTAGCCAAAAATGACTTTGAACTCCTGACCCTACTGCTTCTACCTGTCAGGTGCAGTGATTATTGGTGTGTGCCATCACGCCCAACTTCATTGTTTTTTTTTAATTTTATTATTCTTATTTTATTTTTTGGTTTTCAAGGTAGGGTCTTGCTCTAGCCCAGGGAGACCTGGAATTTACTATGCAGTCTCAGGGTGGCCTCAACTCATGGCGATCCTCCTACCTCTGCCTCCCGAGTGCTAGGATTATAGGTGTGCACCACCACACCTGGCCTCGTTTGTTTGTTTTATTTGCAAGCAGATATATATACATATATATACATATATATATATATATATATATATATATATATATATATATATATATATATAGAGAGAGAGAGAGAGAGAGAGAGAGAGAGAGAGAGAAGAGAGCAGAGAACGAATGGTGCACCAGGGTCTCCAGCCATTGCAAACAAACTCCAGATGCATATGCCACTTTGTGCATCTGGTTTTACATGAGTACTGGGGAATCAAACCCAGGTCATTAGGCTTTGCAGGCAAGTGCCTTAACCACAGAGCCATCTCTCCAGCCCCAATCTTTTTAAATTAAAAATATTATTTATTTACTTGAGAGGTAGGAAGGGAGAGAGAGATAGAAGCAGAGAGACTGAAACAGATTGAAGCTGAGGAGGCTAGCCTGGGACTAGAGAGTGCATTCCAGGTGAGCCTAGTCTAGAGTGAGACCTTGCCCCCCCCCCAAAAAAAAGTTGCAGTGCAAGGTGGTAAATACTAAGAAGGAAGGTAGTGCAAGCCGACTATATGAGACCTGACTTGTCTGGGAGCTAGGGAAGGCCTCTGGAGTCAGGGACATTTGCACTATGTCCCTGCTTCCTCTGCCAAGCTCCTCCTCTCTGGAATGGTTACAGGAGGCTTATGTGCCAGCCTCCAGGTGGGAGACCAGGTGGGAGACTGGGGACTTGGCCTGGCTTAGATTCCAAATTCTGCCTGAGGTCTGTAGCCCAGCTTAAATCCTGGCTTCACTCTTCTCCTCTCCCAACATGAGCTGGCCCGCGTGGACTCGGAACCCTTGGTAACTTCTGGCATGTTTGACAAGGCCCTCTGGAAGCCTGTCACCTTAGGGAACGAACATCCTTGGAGATGGGGCGCGACACACAGTAGGGCAGGTGGATAAATCAGAACTGCACTGGATCTCAAGGAGAAACCTTTCAGTTACTTGGAAGCGGAACTCTTCACCCCCATCTCCAGAGGCAGGCGGATGCGGGGCGTGGGGAGCTGATTGCCGCGTGGATGTTGAGCGGATGGTTCTTGGGACCGGCCCCGGCTCCCAGCTCCTCCCCCGCGCGGCTGCCGGGACCTCGCCCCGGGGGACCAGGGCAGAAGTCGCCGAGGCCACTGGCCGGCCGGGCACCCGGCGCTCTGCGCTCGCCCGCGGGGCTGCCGCGGGGCTTTGCGGGCGGAGGTTCCCGGCGCGGCGGAGCGGCGGAGGCGGTCCTCCCTCCCGCGGCTGGGCACGGGCCCGCGCCGGCCGGGAAGGGGAATCCCTGGGAAGCCATTGGCGTCATCGCCGGGGCGCAGGCGGGTTCCTCCCGGGACGCCCCGTCGTGGGCCGGCAAGGTGACCTTGGCCGGTGGCTCCCCCGAGCCGAGGCCCCGGGGACCCGGAGGCGGGCGGCGGGGGCCGGGCTCTCCGCTGGGCCGGGCCGAGGGTCTCCCGCCGCCGCCCCCGCTCGCTTCCCGGCCCGGAGCAGCCGGCCGCCGCCGCGGGCCCGATCCGTTTTAAGCCTCACCTCCTCCGCGAAGCTCTCCCTGGTTAACCCCGTCCCTTCCAGCCTGGCTCCTGGTTTTCGATTTTTGGCAAAGGACGCACGGTCACGGGCAGGTGACCCTAAGCTCGGGCCGCTCGTGTCCCGAAGGACGCGGTGAACGGATCTGGCTAATGGCTCCCACCCTCCGCTCCCGCCCATCCCCGCTCCGCTCCCTCCCACGGACCCTCCTCTTCACAGACTGTCGCGGCTGGGAATGCGCCCTCCAGCTCCCACTTTCACTCGACAGTGGCGGCAGGTGTGAGGAGCAGAGGGCCAGCGCGCTGAGCATCTGAAGTTCCCACTCCAGCCTTGGCCACGTAAGTCACTCCCTCGGGCTTCCGTCTCCCCAAAGTGAGCGTTCCCGGAGCTGCAAGCTGGCTGAAGCTGCCTCGCGACCCCCGAGCAGTGGCCCCCCGCGCCCCCGCCTCGCTGAGCGGGCCACGTCCCGTCCTGCCCCGCACGCCTCGTGTGACCCGAGGTTGGAGGACGGGGTCCCAGGCGAGGCTCTTGATTCCCGGCCTCGACGATCTTGCACCTCCGGGGACTGTTTCCTCTTCTGGAAGGAGGGATGGGAATGGGCGGCAGGGAAGCCAGGCCCGTGTTTAAAAGAAACGCCAATTAGCGGCCAGTGTTTGGCAGCGACTTCGCTCGGGAGCTCCCACCCAGCCTCCCCAGCGGGGTGGCTCGGGGCGTCGTCACTGCTCACCCCACGTTCCGTCCGGTTCTCTCCAGAGAGGGCTGGCACCTGTCTCTGCCTCCACGTGGGGGGCCACGGCCACGAAGAAATCGGGTGTCGGGGCGGCACCCCTATGCGGGCGAAAGTCGGGCGGATCGGCAGGTAGAGCGGGTGGGCGGGATCGGGTGGGCGGGGCCTGGGCCGTGGGCGGGGCCTGGGCCGTGGGCGGGGCTGGGGCCGGGGGCGGGGCTGGGGCCGGGCTCGCGGGCGAACCCGGAGGTGGGGCGCCCCGGGGGTCCCCGCCTCGCTCGGGCGCCGAGAAGCGGGGCTTGGGCTTCGGGGGCTGGGCCCCGGGCGTGGGGGAGCCGCGGGAGCCCGGGGGCGGGGCTTGGGGAGCTCGCCCCACGCGGGGCGGGGCTCCCGGGCCGCGGGATCTGCAGTTCGGACTGCGCGCCCCACTCGTCGCCGCAGTTCCGTCCACTCGGTGGCCCCGCGGGCCTGCGGGGAGATCGGGGTCCTCGCGCGCCCGGGCCCTGAGCGCGGGGCGGACGCCGTCTCTTCCGACCCCGTGGGGTCCAGGCCGCCGGGGCCGCGGGGACATGGAGCCTCCTCCCGCCACCGGGGGCTCGGAGACCACTCGCTTGGTGAGCCCCCGCGACCGAGGCGGCGCCGGCGGCGGCCTCCGCCTGAAGAGGTAGGACCGACCCGGGCGCCGGCCTCTCGCCCTCCGGGGGCCCCGTGCCGCCCAGACGTCGCCGGCCACCGCGTTTTCTCCCGGCCCGGTCGCCCCCGCCGCGGGCGGCCGTAGGCGATCGGCTGTCGCTCCGTCGGGCCCGGCGGCGCCGCTGCCGCCAGGTCCGCCCGCCTGGCCCGGGGCGCCGTGCGCCGGGGTCCGGTGCCCCTCCGGGAAGCAGATCGAGGGGGCGGGGAGGAAGGGGCAGGTGCGGGCCGGGCGGCGGGGGGTATTCCCGGCTCGCACAGACGGGGCCGGGGGCGGCGAGGTGTGAAGAGAGGCGCCGGGGGCGGCGGGAGGACCGCCTCTGCACCCTGCGGGTTCCCGGCCCCTCGGAGCGGCCACCTCCGCTGGCCATCTTGTCTGCTGGCTAGCCGGCCGGCCGTCCGTGGGTTTGTCGCCAGGATTTGACAGGGTCTCCGGCATTTTCCTCCATCTCTGCCAGTCTTTCTGTTTCTCTCCTGGCCCCTCTTCTTTTGTCTCTGCGGTCTTCTGTGGGTGTCGAGCTCTCTCCTTGGGAAGGGGGTGTTCATCCTAAATGGGTGGGTGGGAGGGAAGGTGCCTTCCTGCAGGGGACTGCAGAGGTGGGCAGCTGTGCTGTGGCCCCGGCACCTTTTCACTTTCCCTTTGGACCTTGCCTCTGCCCCTTCCCCATGCCTGAGACACCCCGGTAGGTCACTCTTCTCTCCTTCCCCGCGTCATTGTCGTTTGTTGGGGGTTCAAAGGATCAGCGGAAGAAACAGCGGGGCCCCCCCCATAGAATGTATCCGCACTCCCACAGTGCGGCCTCCTTAGTGTCCAATTCGTAAAGAACAAAAGGAGGAAAGGCAGCCTGTTGATGGCTACCTTGATGACTGCTCGGACTGTGTCTGCCAAGGCCAGGGAAGGTGTCTTGCCCAAAGCCCCAAACCACCCGGCCTGTCTCTTCAGACAGCGTCGTGGTCTCCCAGACCGGTTTCCATTAGTCACCAAATCCTGCAGGGTTTTCCCAGAGGCTCAGCCTGCTTACCTGCCCCTCGTTCCTCTGGCCTGGTCTGTTCTAGACCCTTCTGTCGCCTCCCTTTCCATCAGCAAGGTCATTTCAACATGAAGATGCTTGCTCTGCCGACCCACCCGTGCATCTCCCTTTATCTTCCTCTGAGCACATCAGCCCTTCCCCTGGTGCCTCACACTTAAGCTGCACAGCGTGTCCTCCTCCTTCCACAGTCTGGAGCACCCTCTCCACCCAGGGCTCATGTCTTCTATGAAGTCCTCCTCACTCCTCTTCCGGGCTGGTCACTCCGAGCCCTGTGTGCATCCTCTCCCTGGCAAACGTCATGCTACCTGTCACCCACTAGACTCACGTCCCTGTGTTGCGCACCGCCTAGCGCACCTCTTGGAACAAATGAGATGGGCTTTGAAGCCTTCCTGTTTCCCCGTCCCTTCTGGAAACACCCAGAATCATGCACACTGAGATTTTTCAGTCTTGGAGGGGAGCTATTTATTTACCTTTGTTGGCACCATCCATTCCCAAACACAATGTACCCGATCATAATCCCCTCCCACAGCCTCCTTTGTCCCCGACCCCCATCCACAGGACTCCTTCTTTCCGACTAGTCTCTCTTGGAGGGAGCCTTTCATTTTGATCTGCCCGCCAGCACTGCAAGCCCCTACCTTCCCCACCCCAACCTCAGCTCCCTCTCCTCACCTCACTGCTGTGATCTTGTTTCTGTCTGATCCTTTCCCTTCATGGGGATTCTTGTCATACCTCCATGACTACTTCGGGACTGGATTTCTGCTTGGGTCCTTTATTCCGCGGAAGGTTCTTCCCTTGCTGGTGTTCAAGATGATTAGCAGTGGAGGGTCAGAATGGGTCAAGTCAGTGAGCCCCAGCCAGGCCCCTGGCGCCCATAACAGAGGCCCCAGGGGAAGTGGGTCGCTTTGTGCCGTCAGGGGGCCTCCACTGGGTGAGTGTGGGCAGACTCCCAACCCAGCGTGCCTGCCATTGTCATTCTCCACCATGGGAGAGCAGTGCCCTTCCTCCTGTGAAAATCCTGCTCATGGTCTTGTTTTCTGGGGTTTTTTTCTTTTGAGACAGGATCTCCCTATGCATTTCAGACTCACAATCCTCCTGCCTCAAGTGCTGGGATTATAGGCATGAGCCATCATGTCAGACTTCATCCCCCTCTCAAAGGACCGTACTTGCACTTCCTGTCTAGAGACAAGGGGTCTGGGGTGAGAGGCACTGGGAACACGGCTGGGAGGAAAGGTGCACTGAGACCAGGCGTGTGTGTGTGTGTGTGTGTGTGTGTGTGTGTGTGTGTGTGTGTGTGAGAGAGAGAGAGAGAGAGAGAGAGAGAGAGAGAGAGAGATGCTTTCAGACTACCTTCCCTTAAATTGCCTTTATCTGTCATCAAAATCTTTTCCATTCTTCGAGCCTCTTGCCATGTGGTTTCCTCTGTTTTCTGATTAGAACTCACCCAGCAGCACTGGGATTGCTTCCACGCAAGTCTGCTGTTCTGATAGTGTTAGGTCCTCCCCCGGGTGCCTTGGGTCAGCATCCGGTCTAGTCTCAGCTCCACCACCTGCCAGCTGTGAGGTTCCCATCAGTCCTCTCACTCTCTGAACCCCACACTTCAAGTTCACTTGTTAAAATGTTAAACCACATTGCTATAAGGCTCCTTTCATCTGTCAACCTCTATGGCTCTATGTTTGAGAGGCAAGAGAGGTTGAGTCTCAACGGCCCGTTTGGGCCCCACCTACCCACAAGTCCTCTTGAAGAGAGGACTGAGCCTTGGAAAAGGGCAGAGAGCGTCTGAGGGCCTAAGAATGGAGCTGTGGGCAGGCCCCAGATTGAATGTGCCGCCTGCATTAGTCTCTTCACAGAGCCCTCAGAGCCCTTCCCTGAGGAGCCCAAGCCTGAACCAATGGCCTTCCATCACTGTCACCAGGACCCCCTGCCGCCATCGGGCCTCTCTCCTGAGAGACTACAGGCCCGGAGACAGCTTTATGCTGCCAGTGCAGTGTGCTTCATCTTCATGGCTGGGGAGGTGGTCGGTAAGTTGGGGACCACCTCTCCTCTCTGGCCAGAGTCCAGGGTTCCTGGGTGGAGAGGCAGGGAATGAGGATGCCTGTGAAGGAGTGATGGGAACAGAACTCGGGGGTTGGAGGTGGGGGTGGGATTCAGAACTAACCAGCATGGGGTTTGTGGGCCAAGGCTCTGTGTGAACTGGTCTGTTAACACTATTTTCAGCTGGGCATGGGTGGTGCACACCTTTAATGGATTGCGGTGAGTTCAAGGCCGCCCTGAAACTACATAGTGAATTCCAGGTCAGCCTGGGCTAGAGCGAGACCCTACCTCGAAAAAACAAACAAACAACGACAAAAAACCCACTTATTTTCAGCCAGACATGGTGATTCACACCTGTAATTCCAGCACTCAGATGGCTCAAGGGGGTCTCTGTGAATTAAGGCAAGCCTGGGCGGCAGTTAGTTCTAGGTCAGCCTGGGCTAGAGTGAGATTCTGTCTCAACCCTCACCCCCATTTTCTTGTTATTAAAATCAAATATATTGTAGGAAGACTAGAACATGTGGGCAAGAGAAAACAATCAAAACTACCTAATTCCATCACTTGTCATTTGGGGGCATTTCTCCTGATTTGCTTTGCTGAGTTTTTCCTACGGACCCAGACTGTGGTTTGTCTTTGCAGGTGGGTATTTGGCGCACAGTCTGGCCATTATGACCGATGCTGCCCACTTGCTGGCGGATGTGGGCAGCATGATGGGCAGCCTCTTTTCCCTTTGGCTTTCCACTCGACCAGCTACTCGCACCATGACCTTCGGCTGGCACCGCTCAGGTACATCCCCCGCCTGACCCGGTGCCTGTGGGTTCTGTCAGAAGGTGCCTTTCAGGGCCCTGACACCTCGTCTCTCCCTGCAGAGACTCTGGGGGCTTTGGCCTCCGTGGTCTCCCTCTGGATGGTCACTGGTATCCTCCTGTACCTGGCCTTCATCCGCCTGCTGCACAGCGACTACCACATCGAGGGGGGCGCCATGCTGCTGACCGCCAGCGTTGCGGTCTGTGCCAATATGCTGTACGTCTCAGTGTAGAGCAGGCACCACGTGGGGCTCAGGGTGAGGGTCTTCCTCCAGGATGGGAGAGGTGGCTCTTCTGGCCTTCCCACCAGACACACACACACACATTGCTACGTGCACTGGGAGGGATGGGAAAGAGGCCTACAGTTCAGTCAACAGACATTTGTTAAAGGCCTGCCTAAGATGGGTGTCCTGACACACACCTTTAATCTCAGCACTGGGGGAAGGGAGGGGAGGGTGGCAGAGGTAGGAGAATTGCCATGAGTTGGAGGCCAGCCTGGGACTACATAATGAATTGCAGGTCATCCTAGGCAAAAGTGAGGCCCTACCTCAAAAAAACTAAAGGCCTGCCTATAGGATCCTCGCCCCACATGGGGCTCTGGTCAGTCTGATCTCAGTGCAGTCTTGTAACCACAGAGGGAGGTAGCATTACCCCAGGTTTGCTGTTGATGTAAAGGATCCCGGCAGGGGCGTGTGACTTCCTGAATCAGATCTCTATTTAAACAACAGGGCCAGGACCCACTCCATGTCTCTGGCCCCAAGTCCAGTGTCTTTCCCTCCTGGCTGGCATGTGTCTGTTTTCTTCCTGGGGGGGGAGGGAGCAGGTGGAGCCAGGTGCTGGGGAGGTGAGTGCAGGCCAGGAGCAGGCTGCCTGGCTGAGCTGTTCTGCTTCCCCCCCAGAATGGCCTTTGTGCTGCATCAGGCCGGGCCCCCCCACAGCCATGGGTCTAGGGGGGCAGAGTATGCACCGCTGGAGGAGGGGCATGGGAACCCTCTGCCCCTGGGGAATACCAGTGTCCGGGCGGCCTTCGTGCATGTGCTGGGAGACCTCCTGCAGAGCGTTGGGGTCCTGGCAGCCTCCATCCTCATCTACTTCAAGGTACTGTCATGGAGGCCGACCCCAGTCTTCCTTCCTCCCAGGACCCTCAGCCTCCTCCCCTCACCCCAGGGCCTGTGCCATCTCAGGATCACATTCCCTTTACCTTCCTCAGGGTTTTGAGGGCCCCCCTCAGGCCCCGTTTGCCAGGATGCCCCTAGACCTTCCTCTGAGGAGTCTGCTTTCTGCTCTGAGGGCTCCCTTTCTCTACAGCCTCAGTACAAGGCAGCTGACCCCATCAGCACCTTCCTTTTTTCCATCTGTGCCCTTGGGTCCACAGCTCCCACCCTCCGAGATGTCCTCCGCATCCTCATGGAAGGTGAATTCACTGTTGGGCCCCACCCCTGGGCTTCTTCCTCTTCAGCTTTGGGCCCTCTCAGCCCTGAAGCCGTGTGGGAAAGCTGGGGCCTGGGGCCTGGTGCCTGAGGAGTGGTTGGGGATGGGGTGGGGAGGGTAGTCTGCTGAGGCGACTCCTGGGCACAAGGGGACCCTCGGCAGCGACACATGTTCTCGCTGTTTGCAGGCACCCCCCGCAGTGTGGGCTTTGAACCTGTAAGGGACACATTGCTGTCGGTGCCAGGCGTCCGGGCAACCCATGAGCTGCACCTGTGGGCCCTGACTCTCACTTACCACGTTGCCTCTGCGCACCTTGCCATTGGTGAGTCCGCAGTGACCGAGCCGGCCCTTCACCCCAACACATGACAGAAATCTGATACTGAAGTATTTGTTTGGTTTTGTTTCGAGACTGAGTCTTGAACTTTAAGATCCCCCTGTTTCAGCCTCCTGGGTGCTTGGGATTATAGGCATGAGCCACCTTGCCTGGTTGTTTTGGACTCTCTCTCTCTCTCTCTCTCTCTCTCTGGAGAAAAGTAGGCCTAGACCCTGTTCTAGAAGAGGTTTCAGCTTCTTTACATTTATTTATTTATTTATTTGACAGAGAGAGAGAGAGAGAGAGAGAGAGAGAGAGAGAGAGAGAGTCAGAGAGGATATGGGCTGCTCCAGGGCCTCCTGCAAACTGCAAACACTCCAGATACATGTGCCATGTTGTGCCACGTGCTTTCTACACTGCACTGGGAAATCGAACCCGGTCCATCAGCCGAGCCATCTCTCCGGCCCCATATTTACTTTTATTTATTTTGTTTGTTTGGTTGGTTTTTTTGAAGTAGGTTCTCACTCTAGCCCACGCTGACCCGGGGACTCACTCTAGTCCCAGGTTGGCTTCAAGCTCATGTCAGTTTTCTTATCTATGCCTCCTGAGGGCTAGGATTAAAGGCATGTGCCACCATGCCTGGCCCAGCCACCTTTAAAGGGCTCTGGTACCTCCGGGTCTAAGAATAGGACGTACTTAGGTAACTTGTGGTGCTTCCACTGGGGGGGGGATCACATAGCTATTAAAATGTTAATTATGAAGTCTGTATGCCAACTAGGGAAAATGTTTGTGGTATAATGCTGAGAAAAAAAGCTGAATATAAAATTATATCTACATTATGATTCAACTATTAAATATATATATGGTGACTCACGAGCTGACAAAGGGTTTTTGAGTTTCTTCCAGATGCAAGAAGCAATCAGAGGCATGCAATTTGGATGCCCAAAATATCCTAATTTGTGGGGTATTTGATGGTAGCTCTAGAGGGAACATCTGGGTTGTCCTGGAAAGATAAGAGGTGCGGCTGCCCGAGCCCCTCGTATGGCGATGCTCAGAGCCAGGAGACCCCTGGGAATGTACAGTTCAGTGTGTTGCTGTGGCCCTGCCACCACGTCCTTGTTGATTCGATGCTATTCCTACCAGACAGAGAGAAAAGCCAGCCCCCCATTCAAGCCCTCCCAGACAGACAAAAGCAAGCACCCCTTCAGGCTTGGCTCAGCCCCGCCTCTGCCTGACTCCCCAGGGACTAACGCTGCCTCTTATCGCTTCCCACAGACTCCACCGCCGACCCCGAAGCAGTCCTGGCGGAAGCCTCGTCCAGGCTCTATTCTCGGTTTGGATTCTCCAGCTGTACCCTGCAGGTGGAACGCTACAAGCCCGAGATGGCCCAGTGCCCGCGCTGCCAGGAGCCCCCCCAGGCCTGAGCCTCGACCCTCCCCTCACCCCACTGCCAGGCCCAGGCTTAGCCCTGGACTCTCCGCACCTGCCTCCCTGATCACAGAAGGGACCTTCCTCTCCCCCTCTTCAGTGGGCAAGACCAAAGTGTGTATGCAGGGAACGGGCCGGGGTCCAGGCTGTGAGCAGCTTGGGGTACGGGCCTGTAGAAGCCCCACTGTCCTTGCTCCTCGCTGCCTGCAGAGCTACGCTTGTCCTTTCTGTGCAATCCGTGTGTCTTCGTGGCAGGCTGACTGGCTGGGGGCATCTGCCTGTCTGTGTGCTGTTGGTGTGCCTATGCTTGGGGAGGTCAGCAGGGGCCCCCTCCCCTTGAGACCCTCGCTCTGCCTATGCAGCGGCCCCAAAGCCTGCACTTTGTTTATAGGTTCTGGTCCTGTGGTTTTGTGTGTGTTTCTTGGTGCTGTGGTCTCTGTCTCTGTGCCTGTGTGGCTGTGCTGGTCTCTGTGAGTCTGCTCCACCCATGTGTCCATTTGAGGGTCTGTTTGTCCATCCCTCTGTTGGTGCTGTGCCCTCGGCTTTCCCAGGAAGAGGGAGGACTCCGCTGCGGCTCTACCAATAAAAGTGTTAAACTGCATCTCTCTGCCTTGTATGACTCCTCAGCTTGAGGGACCCCACAGACCCGTCCTGGCCCTCCCCAGCCCTCCTTTCCCCCTTCCCAAAGGCATCTCTTCAGATGGAGGCTGAAAGCTACCTGCGTCCCTTGACCTTTCTCATTTCATGGTATGTTCCAGCCTGTGCCCCCTAGGCCAGCGGAAGATTGTTGGCGGTCCTGAAGAGCCACTAACAGACCTGGACACTGTTTGGAGGGAAGTAAGGACCCTTTGGGAGGAAAAGGGCTAGCCTGCAACTTAGATGTGGACTTGATCCTATCCTCATGCTGCGTGGATGTCAGAGATTTCCTTGACACGAGTCCCCTTTGTCTCAAAAATCATATCCCAACACACATGGTCTGACCAAACCGTCTTATTAAGGGACTGTTGATTATTTGATTCTTTTTCAAACAGGGTCTCACCATGCAGCCCAGGCTGGCTTTAAGCCTCTGCTTCCCAAGTGCTGGGATTATGGGCTTTTCCCTCCAGTCTGGCTATCTTAAAAATCAGACTGTGTGCTTGGAGTTTAGACCCTGTGCTCTGGGTCAGCAGGAGTTAACTTTTCCTTCCTGTTTGGGTTAATACAGTTCCAGCCCAGAGCCAAGACCCTGGGTATTTTCATCAGCCTATGTCTGTTTCTGGAACCCCTTTGCCCCATAATAGAAACATCTTTATCATAAAATCATTTTTTTTCTTTTTGTTTTCTTTTTTCGAGGCTCAGGGTCTTCACTGTAGCCCAGGCTGAGCTGGCACTCTAATCCCAGGCTGGCTTTGAACTCCTGTCAATCCTCCTACTTCTGCCTCCTGAGTACTTGGATTAAAGGTGTGCGCCTCTTTTATTTTATTATATATGCAGCATTTGCTTGTTGTAGGGCTCCAACAAAAGTGTATAATGTAGGAAGTTGTCTCCCTGCTTACTCCCAGGGGTAACTGTTAGTCATAGTTCGGGGTCCACCGACAGGCTATATAACAGCATAAGTGGGATCTGCCCGCTCTGATGGCCACCATGCATCCTGAACACATCTTTCCGCAGCAGTGCACATGGGCTTCATGACATTTTTCACGATGAGGCTTTTGGACTCTGACAATAGGCTTCCTCACTGACGTCCAGCTGGGAACCTGGCCGGGCTGGAGGGCTGCGGTGAAGGGCTGGGGGCCCACCCACTCAAGCAGGCTGCGGGGGGCTGCCTCAGCTGCTCTCCACGCTTGCCTAGTTCCTAACATTTCTCATTTTATGTCTCATTGAATACGGCCCCAAGCGGCATGGTGGGGGTGGGGGGAGCCCAGGAGAGTGGGGAAGAGAAGGATGAGATGATCACAGCTTTAAGCTGCTCCCGTGTGGATGCCTGGGGCAGAAAGAGCCAATGCATCCAGTCCAGCCACTACCCACACTGTGCAAGATGAGGAAGAGGAACTGAAAGGATTTGCTGAGGTCACCTAGCAAGTGACCTGGGTGCTGGGCAGGAGCAGAACACAGGCTTCCGTCCCACCTCAGGCCTGGAGGTACTTGACTTAGCTACCCGGCCATCTGCTGCTCTCGGGTCAGTTCTGATGTTGCCTTCTGCTAATTCTAGTCATGGCCCCTCTGCATTTCAGCTTTCCTAATGGTAACATAAGGGTTCCCTGACACTGAGTGTAGGGGCAGGTACACAGGTTAGCTTTGGGGTCAAATTCAGGATGCAGGGAGAGATTTCAGGGGACCTGGGTGGCCCAGCACCAGGGACACGCCCAGGGACAGTATGTGCTGAGCTGACATTTTGCTCAAGGTCCTGCGCAGTAGTAGTAATTGCATGTTACGTATGGAGAAACTGAGGCTGAGTTGGTCAGAGTTGAGAATCCAACTCTGTTCTGGCTGCCAGTGTCTTTCCTCCTCTCCACCCTTCCTTAGGCACCAGCTTTGTTAGGGACAGAGGAGGATGGGAAGACCAGGAGAGCAGTTTCAGGTGCATTCTCTGTCACTCATTGGCACTCCTTCCCGAGGGAGCCCAGGAAACCCTTATCTGCAGGGCTGCCAGCACCCTCTGCCCTCCCCATGGTCCCCAACCCCCTCCACTGCTTATCTGTAAGCCCCTTCTTCCAGGTGCCTTCCCTGGGTGATAAAATATGTGGAGGAGGAGAGGCAAGGGGAGGGAGAGCAAGGCAGGAGAGGACCAATCCATCAGAGCGCTGAAGGCTGATTGGGGAGGAGGGGGAAGTGGGAGGAGGGAGATGGGCTTGTCCCCTGAGAGGGCAGCAGGGCGTTTTCAAGAGACTGGAGGTAAGGTCCAAGCTGGAGTGTGAAGCCTGTGCTGCAGAGGCTGGGCCGGGACATCAGGACGGTTCACCTCGGAGAGGCCGGGGCTGGACTTCATGGTGTCTGAAAGGCACATCAAGACCCAGCAGTTTCGGCTTAGGAGGATGCACTGTCCTCCATCCCCTTAAAGACATCACTGCCGACCACTCTGAAGGGGCCGCTGAGCAGACTGGTGGTCCTGAGTAGCGCCCCCCCAGGCCAGCGTGGCTATGGCAGACAGGAGGAACCCTTGCCTCTTCCTCTTTGGAGCGAGTCAGTTGGATGCATCTTCCCAGGCCCATTTCATCAGTACTTGTCAATACCTCCCAGGGGGTGCTGGGAAATTGCAGGTCCCTGTGGGGAAAGCCTGAGGTTCCAGATGCAACTTTTCCCAGACAGTGTCCGGTTGCCAGGAGGAGAGGAAGGAAGGAGACTGGGATCCTGGGCCTGGGCCTCCCTCTAGGTACAGGGAGCTCTCTCCGAGGCCCCAACACCCAATCCCAGTCTCTGTTTTCTTCAGGCCTACGACAGTGAGCTTCAGCTTTAGAAGCACAACAAGCAAAAGCTGTGGAGAAACCAAAGGAAACCAGGCGCAGGATTTAAATCGGACAAGAACAGCAGGGTTTGCTTTTCCCCGTCCTGTGATGTGTCACCATACTTCCTTCCATCCCAGGCCACTCAGTACGGCACTTCTGCTGGGAGACTTCCCTGTGGGTGGCACTCTCCCTTGAAGGGCAGGCTGGCTCCCAGTCTGGCACCCAGCAAGTGCTCAGCAGGACTGTTGAAGGAAAGGATGGACAGACGACCAGGAGCCCAGGGACCATCCCTGGCCACCAGTGTCCTCTCTTGCCCCCAGCTCCCACTAGTGAGCCAACAAACCAAGTTTTTGCACCCTGAGCCCCCCCCCCCCGTGGGAAGCATAAAAGGCCCTCTGTGTGGGCTTGCCCTGGACATGGCTTCCAATAGCCTAGCCACGATTTTTTTTTAAAGGTTTCCTGAATCCTGAATTTTTTCTCCAGGTAGGGCCTTGCTATAGCCCAGGCCAACCTGGAAGTCACTATGTAGTCTCAGGATGGCCTCAAACTCACAGCAATTCTCCTACCTCTGCCTCCTGAGTGCTGGAATTAAAGACGTGCACCGGGGCTGGAGAGATGGCTCAGCGGTTAAGGCACTTGCCTCCAGTGCTGAAGGCCCTGGGTTCAATTCCCCAGTACCCACATAAGCCAGACCCACAAGGTGGTGGCCCTGGTGTTCTCTCTCTCTGCGTGACACTTAATAAATAAAATATTTAAAAAAAAAAAAAAAAGACGTGCACCACCATGTCTGGCTTGAATATTTTTTTAAAGTTATTTTTATTTATTTATTTGCAAGGAGAGGAAGAGAGGGAGAGACGCATGAGCCACCTTGTGCATCTGTCTGGCCTTACTCTCCAGCCCCAACCAAGAATCTTTAAGGCCTACCTTCCCCATAGTTCCTTCTTGGTGACTACTTGCTAGGAATTTCCTAGGCAATTTCAGGCCCCAGTCCCACCCCTTTTGTCCCTGGTCTCTTGGCAAATGTCAGTTCCTAAAGCGGTCCTTCAGTAACCCTAGCAATCCTTCCACCACAAAGTATCAACTGTGACGACAGCCTTAGCCCCCCACTTTTTCCGGTCCACAGCAGGATTGATTCTGCCGTTTCCCTCCCCCTCCCATCGGGGTGCGGCCTCCTTGAGGCTTCTGAGTTCTCACCCTTTCTGAGATCCCAACTTCAGCCTTCCGCTTCCTCCTTGGCTACAGGCATTTCCATTGGCAGACGCTCGAGCACTGCTAAGGTGGACACGGACTCTCCTGGCCCTGGGCCATCACACCCACCAGCTCTACCTTCCAGCTCCTGGCTCCTAGCTTTGCGGCATCTCCGTGTAGCTTCCCCTCAGCAGCCGAGTGCCATGACCAGTCAGTCCTTCCCCTTCCCCACCCAGCTCTCTGCCCTCCATCGTCTGTGCGATGTGTCGCCCAAGGGTTCACAATCAGTGCTCGAGAGGATCAGAGCTCTGAGTGAATCCTAGTGGTTTTATCAGACCAAGTTATCCGCTCTATGAACTTTGCCCTGTGGTGCAGAGGCGCCTTGGGACTCTGCCAGGACAGTCCTCAATCAGGTCCTTGAACCTTCAGAGTCTAAGTTTACTTTTAAAAACTACTCTTGACATAGCGCCTGACTTTACCTACACAAGGCCTTCATACTAAGAGGAAAAGATGACATCAAGCTTAAGGAGAGGTGAGATTGCTGAGTTCAAGGCCACCCTGGGACTCGTGAGTTCCAGGTCAGCCTTGGCGACCTACAGCAAGACCCTACCTTGAAAAAATAACAAAATGGAGACTAATTGAGAGAGGGAGGAGAGATGATGGAGGGCAGAGGAGGAAAGTGGGGCTGGGAGGGAATTTCGGTCATGGTCTAACGTCTGTAATTATGAAAGCTGTCAATAAAACACACACACACACACACACACACACACACACATGGAGAGAGAATAGGAGAGATTGAGAACATGGTTATGCCAAAGACTCTTGATGCCAGAAGTGAACCCCAGACATATGCACTTTTGTGTATCTGGCTTTACACGGGTATTGAGGAATTGAACCCAGGTTGGCCGGCTTTGCAAACAAGTGCCTTTTACTGCTAAAGCCACTGCCCAATAAGCTTACCTCACACATGGAGTATTCTTCATTATTCCATGACATCTTTTTGTTTGTCAAGGTAGCGTCTCAGTCTAACTTAGGCTGACCTGAAATTCACTATGTAGTCTCAAGCTTGCCTCAAACTCAGTGATCCTTCTACCTGTCTCCTTAGTGCGGGGATTAAAGGTGTGTGCCACCATGCCTGGCCCATGCCATCTCTTAATCCAGACTTTAAAAAAAATTATTATTTTTTATTTGAGAGGGAGGCAGAGAGAAAATGGGTGCACCAAGGCCTCCAGCCACATGCACCACCTTGTGCATCTGGTTTTACACAGGTACTGGGGAATCGAACTCAGATCCTTCTGCTTTGCAGGCAAACACCTTAACTGCTAAACCATCTCTCCAGCCCGACTTTAAATAAAAAGTTTTAAAAAATGTATTTTATGACGGGCGTGGTGGCACATGCCTTTAATCTCAGCACTCGGGAGGCAGAGGTAGGAGGATCACCGTGAGCTCAAGGCCACCGAGACTACATAGTGAATTCCAGGTCAGCTGTGCTAGAGTGAGATCCTACCCCGAAAAACCAAAAAATAAAAAAAAAATAAAAAAAGTATTTTAAAATTTATAAGCACAGAGATAGAGAATGGGCGCACCAGGGCCTCTAGCTACTGCAAATGAACTCCCGACGCATGCGCCACTTTGTGCTTATGTGGGTATCAGGTAATTGCACCCAAATCCTTAGGCTCTGAAATCAAGTGCCCTAACCACTGAGCCATCTCTCCAGCCCTTAATCCAGACTTTTACCCCATTGCATTTATTGCAATTTGCCTGCTGGTGGAACAGCTCTTCACCTCTTCCAGCTGCCTCCAGCCTTCCTGCACTCATTCTATCCTGACTTCTGTTCGACCCTCCATCTCTGGGATAGATAGTACCACATAATTAAACCCTATCACCTTTACACAGGGAGTTTCCAACTCTACCCTGTCAGTTTACAGCCCTCAAGAACACTTTGTGCTCATGGGGACAGGAGAGGTGATGCCCCATGGGACTATGGAAGTCGCTTCCCCTTCACCAAAATCCAGTCAAGAGTTGGGAGGAAATGACTTAAGGTAGACTTAACAGGTTCACCCCAAATATCTAAAGGAACATTGCTATCAGGACAGCACCAGACAAGAGCTGTTAACTCGCTTTGAAAAAATGGATCCATCTTCAGGACTGAGTACCTCACTCTGCACCCTAGACCAGGAAACCAACTTCACGTAGTGAGACTCACTTGGGACACCAGGTGGCTTCTCAATGGATGGGGAAGTCTCAGCCATGTCCTTTTAAGAGGCATTTTTGTTCTTTGCTAACAGTGGCTTTCATTTCACTCCCAGATCTAACTTCGGGTTGCAAGGGAGTTTATTCAACTTAGAGCTGTTATGTTAGGAGAGCCAAGAAAGCAGGGCAGGAACACCTCCCCCCACTTAGCAACTGGGGAGACTGCATGCCACCTGGCCGCGAGGACTGCTCCACTCAGGGACCAGTCTCCAAGGTCTGTAGGAATCTGTGTGGCAAATTCTCCAGAGGACCCGGGATACCTGGATTTGTGCAGTTCAAGGAGACTGAAGCTCTGGAAGAGTTCTATGAATGACACGTTCCGGGTACCCAGAGACCTTGGCGGCAGCACCGCCCAGAGCCTGTCCTTGCCAGGGGCCCACTCCAAGCCCTTCTCCCTCAGCCCATCCCTTCTGCAAACTGCTTCCTCGCAGGACACCTCAGCCTTACTCTCAGCCAGCAGCTTAGATTTGTGTGGCTTCTCTCCAACTAGTTTTGGATACTCTTAAAAGCCAGAAATGACCTGTTCCTTCCTAGATAGAAAGATGGGTTTGAAGTCAAGCAGACCGTGGCTAGCAAGCCACACAAGACTTCTCTGAACCAGTTTGCACATCTGAAAAATGGCTGGGAGGCTGTTAAAACCAACTGAAAATATAAAGCTTTCTCTCCGTACCTGTAACATGCTAAAGAGCTCAATGAGGAAGTGCCTTTTTAAAATGACACCTAACAATGGGGACCTGGGTTCATGATGGCAGGTGAATCTACAGAAGTCACCAGACGCCTTACAACCCACGACTAAACCAAGGGTGGTGGCTCAGACTTGTAATTCCAGCACTTGGGAGGCCAAGGCAAGACAACTGAGTTCAACGCCAGCCTGGATTACACGGTGAGACCTCATCTCAAATTTTAAAAATGAAATAAAAGCCAGTCAGAAGCAGTGACACATAGCTGCAAGTTCAAGACCAAACTGGTCAACACATATTTTTTTTAAAAAATCAAAATAAAGGGGGAAAAATGGAGTGACTTTATTTTCTTGTTGCTCATTCCCACTGCATGTGGTGCTCTGTACCCACAGTAGAGCGAGTCTGCCGAAACAAGACATGAGGTTCCTCCAATGCTGGCGGTGCTCATGGCAGAGCGGTGCCCTCACACAGGAGCTCCCCCCACAGCCTCCAAGCCATCAGGCAGAGGGGCCCAGGGATAGAAAGAGGGGCTCCCTACAGTGCCCGCAGCTGGAGACCTACAGGGTGAGGTTTGAGGATGTGACGGCAGCCCTGAGAGGGCGAACCCCAAAGAGAAGAGCAAGGGCCTGCAGGATAACGAACCCTGCGTGCAGCCATTCATCATGACCTGGGCGCTCTCCCAAGCTCAGGAAGGAAAGCCTGATCAGCCAGGACTTGGAGTGCAACTAGCTGAGGGGAGACACAGCCTGAGTTCCCAGGCAAACATGTGCTCAGTGGGGCTGGCTGCTTTGCCTCCACACTAGCACCCTATGGCTCTTAGGAAGAAGCAGGCACTGCTTGGCTCTTTATTAGTCAGTAAAAAAAGTAACTGTACAGATCTGAGGTGTAAGAACAGGGATTGGGCAGATGGAGCCCCAGGATGAGGTACATCCCCAAGCCAGAGTTCTAATCCAGGGCTCAAAGCATGGCTCCCCGGGGGGGCATCTATGGTGCGAGCTATCTGGATGTTTCAGAGTATCTGCTACATGTGCTGCCCCCGTGGGGGGCACTGGGATCCCTTGCCCAGCATCATGGTGAAGACGCTGGTCTCTAGAAGCGACCCAGCACAGTGGCTAACAGAGCCATCCGGATGTACATGCCGTTCTCAGCCTGGCGGAAGTAGGCTGCTCGGGGATCCGAGTCCACCTCCACACTACAAGAGAAGGACAAGCGTTATTGCACAACAGTGCGCGCACGGCCGGTCTGGACCCGCCCCTCCCCACAGGTCGAAATGCCCCATCACCTTATCTCGTTGACACGGGGCATGGGGTGCATCACCACCATCTTTTTCTTGGCCCGGGTCATGATGTGGGGAGTGAGGATGAATTGACCGAAGCACTGCAAGGTAGGTGGGGTCCCTGTTAGAGCCTCAGGGGGAGATGGAGGGGACTACAGAACGAAGGGTGGGGCTGGGGGATTGAGGGGACAAAGGACCCAGTCTTCTCTGCCCGTTCCATACACAGCTAGGGCCACTGAGGGGCCTGGGCCCCGGCCTTCCCACCCACTTGTCTGGATGCCTGGCTTCTTCCTGATACTCACGGCTTCATATTCCTGGGCAGAGCCGAATCGTTCCTTCTGGATTCGAGTCATGTAGAGCACGTCAGTGTCAGGCAGGGCCTCCTCGATGCTCTCAAATTCCTCCTGGAGGAGCGAGAGGAAGGCAGACGCGGTGAAGGCAGTGCTGAGCTCTCACCACCCAACCAATGGCCCCTGGCCTGGGCCGAGCCCTGAGGGTCTCACCTGTTTGGTGCCCCGGGAGGCCACAAAAGCCCACACACTGGGTGGCATACGCAGGCTGGGAGGTGCCACATAGCGCAGACTGACACGGTACTGCGTGAGCAGACAGGCCAGGGAGTGCACCGTGCGCCCATGCTTCAGGTCACCCACCATAGTGATCTAGAGAAGGCACCCAATCACCAGAGGAATCCAGACCGAGCACCCCTCCTGCCACCTCAGGACCTGCATGCAGCACTTGGAGAAGCCTCTCCCAGGCTGGGCTCCAGTACCCGCGCTCACCGTCATGCCGTTGACGGTCCCCAGCTCCTCGCGGATGGTGAAGATGTCCAGCAGGGCCTGTGTGGGGTGCTCTCCAACCCCGTCCCCGGCATTGATCACCGGCCTCCGGCAGTGCTTGGCTGCCAGCTATGAAGACAGGGACAAAAATGGAGTCCTACTTTCTGCCGCTCCAAGTCCCTTCCCACCTCAGTCCCAGCCTCTGGGTCTTCACCCATCTGGCCAACCAAGACTTGTGGTCACAGCAAGTGTAGGTAGGAAGGGACATCAGGCCTCGGTCCAGCTTTTTCAGCCTCACCTCCACTGCCCCCGGCTGGGGGTGGCGTAGCACGACGACATCTGCATAGCAGCTCATAGTTTGCACAGAGTCAGCCAGGGACTCGCCCTTCTGGACAGAGGATGTGGCTTCCGAGAAGCTGAGCACAGCACCCCCAAGCCGGGCCATGGCTGCTGCAAAGGAGCTGCTGGTGCGCGTGCTCACCTCGTAGAACATGGAGGCCATGACCTTGCCCTGGGGGAAGAACAAGGCGAGAGGTCTATGTGTAGATGTAGATGCTTGGGGAGCACACAGGGCTGCACTCACCTCTCTCTTACACCAGAGGGTGCTGACAACTCCTTCCATCCAAACCTCCCCTGACACCCACCAGAGCTTGCTATCCCACCCCTAGTGTGACTCTGAGCCAAAGCCTCTGCCTCCAAAGTGCCATCCTCAGTGCGTGCAACTCGGAGAGGAGACAGTATCAAGGCTTTCTCCCAAACCACCCTCCACAGGCCAGGTAACTCGTGTGTGGTCAGTCCCTACAGCCCTGACCTTGAGGATATCGAGGCTCCGCTCTTTCTGCACCATCATCCGCAGCGTGTGCGCCACGTTGAACAGATGAGACATCTGTGAAAGACCCCAGGTCGGCATGAAAGGCAACACACAGTTCCTTTCGGTCCTACCCAACTTCCAAAATCCCCAAAGCTCTGGGAGTCCCCGTCCCCCTCCAAGGCACCTGATCCTTGGTGAACTGCTTGACAGACAGGATATGTTGGCCCACTAATGAGTGCAGCAAGGGTGAGGTCTGGGGGTGCAGCAGGCCAGGGGTCCCCAAGTTCTGGGGTGATGCCTGTCTAGGTGCTGGTGGTGGAGCAATGCAGGTGCCATCGGGGGTTCCCATCAGCTCTGCAGCGAGGGACGGGGCAGAAGACACAGGTCAGAGGGCTCCCCTACCAGGCCAGACTGTAGCGATCCCCAGGCAAATGTACATCCACGAGGACTCACCTAGTTCTGCTGCCTTCCGGGAGGACTTCTCCTTGGACTCCTCGGCTGCAAGCAGGGCAACAGCACAAGGCTCAGCTTGTGGCTAGGATGTGGCCAGGCCCCTCTCCAAAGCACTCAGGCTCCCAGTGCTTAAGTTAAGCCACCTCATACCACAGTCACAGGCTGCAGCAGGTTAGGGGAGGGCATGACAGACCCAAGACTCCTAGTGGGGCAGTGGTGCCCTCCCAAGTCCTCCCCAGCTGGCAAAGGGTCTAGGCAGAGAAACGGCCAGGTTCACACAACCAGCAAGCGGGAATTTACCCCACGCTCGAGCGCCCCATGAGATCCCAGCTCGCGGGCGGAGGAACATAGCTGCCCACAACAGAAAAAGGCCTGTGAGAAGAGCTGTGAGACACGTCCTTCACAACGAGGAGACTTATTTAGGCAAAGAAGGGTACAGTGGGTCAGACTAGGATAAAGGGATGGACGGACAGGACAGGTAAAAAGACAAAAAAAAAATAAATAAATAAAATAAAATAAAAAACTAAAAAAGCAAAGCTGGGAAAAGGAGCCTGAATTAGTTCCTGGGCAACTGGACTCCCAGCCCTGGCCTATCCTAGACACTAGTTAGAACACCGGTCCCTGCACACCCCAGAGCGGGGCTACCTCCTGTGGCACAGGAACCCCTTTCTTACCTGGCAAGCCTGGGTCGGAGGCGCGGTGGATTCGTGGTGGCAAGTGGAAGCGACTCTCAGGAAGGCCTTGGATGCCGCGGCGCGGCCTCTCGGGAGTCTGCAGGGGAGACGACGACCCAGCATGGTGAACTGTGACTGACTCAACCTCCCTCCATCTGCATGCAGCCCCTCAGGAAAAGCCAAGCGGCCCCTTGTGCACACGGAGTTCACGCTACACCACCTCCACACTGTAGCTTCCTGCCATGTTGTCTCTCAACAAGCAGAGGACACTCTGGCCTCTTCAAGGTGTGCGCTAACCCAGTGACAAGACCCAGACTGATTAACACTGGGCTCTTGTTCTGAGAACTGGCCCCCTAAACCAAGAGGTCAGTAGTTAGGAGGCAGGTGGTGGGGATTTTATCCAAGTGGAAAGCCTTCTGCCCCTGAGCCACCAATGAAAATGGACATGCTTGCTGAGTGCTGCCCCGGGCACACCCCCGCCCAGCGGCCAGCTCCAGGGGAGAAGCAGCCTAGTTACCGTGGTTATCTCGTTGGCTGTAGGAGTTGAAGGAGGGAGCTGGGGAACAGCCCCCTGAGGCCACTTCCTCACATCTTGTCCATAGCCTGGGGGCACCAGCACCTACACACAGAGGCATGAGGAAGGCCAGAAAATGTTAGTCACACGGGTTCTTAAAGGGGTGCAGTCAAGAAAACATGTCGCCGGAGAGAAAGTGGTGAGACCAGACACGCTTGGAAGGGAGAACAAGAGGCCGCCACCGAGATCAGGGGCGGGCACACATACCTGCCCATCAATATAAGCAACCTCTCCTCGCAAGACCACACGACGGACAGTGCCCTTCACCTTCAGCCCTTCAAATGGTGTCCAGTGGGCCTTGGAGAAGGGCATGTGGCTGGGGACTGTCCATTCATGCTCCAGGTCGACCTGCCCGGAGGGTCACAGGTTACACAGGGCAAGGAACAGTCATTTTGGGAACAGCCCCAGCTCCAGGCCTTTGTCCCCACACCTCCACATAGGTGTCCTCCTGTGGGGGCAGGTGGAAGATCCGCCGGGGGTTGTGGTGCAGGCGCTGCAGCAGGTCATCCAGACTGAGGCGGCCCTCACTCACGGCCGTCAGCAGTAACGGCAGCATGGTCTCCAGCCCTGGGAAGCCAGGTGGAGGACTGGGCCCACACTTCTCCTCCAAGGTGTGGGGTGCTGTGAGAAAGATAGCCATGACTATCAGGGGTGGGACAGGACCAGCTTTGTCTACAGTTCCAGAAGCCTTGGTCCTCACTACCAACCCCAGTGCTCCCTTTTGGGGAGGGGACTAGAGGCAGCAGAGTGCCACTGCTTCTTCCCGCTGGGCTGGGGGCCTTCCCACAGTCTCATTTACAACGGCACTCATTGACTCACAGCGTCTTTCAATGGGTCCTGGCCAAACGCACCTAACGTAGACCCTGAGTTAGAGGCTGGGGTCTCATGCAGAGTAGCCCAGAGTCCTGGCCTGGTTTCCCTTCCTCCCTAGGGCGGACCATGGCTTTGACAAGGCCGAGGAGGCGCACACCTAACCTCTCACCGTGATCTGAAGCAAAGCAGTCGATGACAGCCATATTCTCCCACAATGCTTCCACATCCTCTCGGGAGCTAAGCTCAGGCCGGACCTCGCCCTTTCCAGGCCCCAGGCGCTCCAGGTCATCTCGGCTCAAGAACAGGTGGTGTGGTGCCACCTCGCAGGTAACTGCCAGTCCCTGTGCCTTTGCAGCTTTTATCAGCAGGATCTGGGGAGAGAGCAGAGTGAGCCAAGGAGCCTCTCCTGCCACACAAAGGCCTCCAGGGCCAGGTGTCAGGTACTGGCTTGAGGATCTCCTCCTCCCCCTCTGCCTCCAAGGGTGTCTGGTGACCTTTGGTATTGACAGGAAAGTCACAGGGACACCAATGCACCCTCACCTCCTCCTTCCGTGCCACATGACATATGTGTACTGGGCGCTGGGTCAGCTGGGCCACCATGAGGATAGCAGCGACAGTCTGCCGCTCTGCATGGGCCACGATGGGGAGGTGGGATGGCCACGTCTCGAAGTGCTAGGGGAGAAAGAACTGATGAGGGGAAACACCCAGCCTTTCATTCTCTGGTTATCAGGCCCAGTGTCTCTGGCAGAGTCTGGATCCTCCCTGCCACCCGCCCACACAGAGGAGGCCGCCAGACCAAGAGACAGCATGTGGCTGCAGGTAAATTCCCTACCTCCACCCACTGGGCCACACTGTCCAGCCGCAGCTCAGAGAAGGTCTCATTGAGGTAAAGCTTCAGCCCTGCTGCGCATCCGGCCACAGCACCCAGAGTCCCCGCATTTTCGGATGAGGCCCCAAGGAACAGGGCAAAGTCGCAGCGGGCACCAGTCTCTGCCAGCTAGAGAAGATACACATGAGGCGAGGCTCACTGGCAGCCATTCCCACACAGACCAGCGTGGCTCCAGGGAGGCAGGAGTGCAGTGGCTCACCTTCTGGGCAAGAGCCAGAGCAGGGGCATCGATAATGGGGGGCCGGGTATTAGGCATGGCACAAACCATGGTGACACCCCCGGCCAGGGCAGCAGCGGTGCCTGAGGAGAAGTCCTCTTTGTGCGTCCCACCTGGTTCCCGCAAGTGCACATGGACATCAATCAATCCTGGGAGAAAAGAGAGGCAGCAAGATTAGATGTTACAACCACCAGTGGAAGTTCTCCAGTCAAGGACAGAAGCGAAGAGTTCAGAGCAAGGTCTGTTCCAGGGCCTTCACAGTCCACCCAGTCCAGGAAGACAGCTCCACTAGAGACATTTAATGCCCTGTGGGCTTCCACATCAGGTGCTGTCAGTGTCCCAAGAGATGCACTTACCAGGAAGTCGCACAAGCTTCTGGGAGGTCATGCAGTCTACGTGTACCTTCAGAGGAGGGGCTGGCCCTATCTGGCCTAAGGCCTGCAGAGGAGAAGTAGGGTCAGCATTACGGGAAGGACGGGCATGGGAAGTGTTGGCAGGGATGAAGTTTTCCAGAACTCAGATTCCTCCTTCTCCACACCAACTTTAGCATTAGCATGGTACTTCCCAACCCCCAGAGCAGCTCTTATTTTCTCTCTTCCCTCCATAATCCTAGCGCCCAGGACTCCATCACCTCCACAAAGAGCTTGGTGCACTTTATATCAATGATGAGGGGTACAGAGAAGTCAGCAGCCAGCCGGCGGGTGCGGTAGCCCTTGGTCACAAAGGAGGAGAGACGCCGGCCCCCGGCTCCACGCATGGACAGGTTAATCACTAGCTCAAAGTGGTTCTCAGCCAGCTGCTCCAGGATGCTCCGCTGTGGTGGGCACTCACCATCGACGGCCTCTTCAAAGTGCCAGTCCACAGCCGTGACCTGATGACCCGAAGTCAAGGTCAGGGCCAACCTGAACCTAGCAGGATCAGGTAGGCCTGTCTGAGGGAGCTGACCCAGGAGCCACCATGAGGAGACTAAGGATCCACAGACTGGGAGCCAGGGGTTGCCTCTATGTGCTGCTGGCAAGGTGTAGTTCTCGACACAGAGAGCAATATGCGCTTACATGTGTGTACACGTACATCCGGGCAAGATTTGGGAAGGGAGGACACCAGAATGTCAGCAGTGCAGGAGGCACTCACTTGTGAGGGACTCCCTTCTCACTCTGATACGTATTCTACTTGTTCTACACAGAACCACACGCCACTACAATATCTTTATAGAAGCAAAAGGAGAGACTCCTTTGGGACCCAAGGAGAGCAGTGGTGGGTGACTACAGGTGCTGTACCTTGACTCCGTGCTCAGTGTAGAAGTCAGCTGTACCCAGACTAGCGTAAAGGCTGTAGCCCAGGCTCTCCAGCAGACGCACAGTTGGAAGCAGCTCGCTTTTGTTCTAAAACCAAAGAGAAGCATAAAGAGGGTGTATTTCTGTTTTTCTCAGGGTCAGCCCTGGCCTGGAAGCTAAGGCCATCCACACCCACGCTCCCAGCGCCCACAAACTCTGGTACCTTATAGCTGCCGATCGTCAGCAGGATGTTCTTCTTGGGGATCTTAAAGCCAGTGCTCAGCATGGCCTTGAGATAGGCCTCACAGCGGCTCTCCCCAAAGCCAGCCACCTCCCCAGTGCTGGTCATCTCCACACCCAACACCACGTCAGCACCCGCCAAGCGGGAGAAGGAGAACTGAGGCACCTGAGGGAAAAGTCACCAGGAAAGGCAGACAAGATGCCTTCTCATCACACCTCTACAAGATTTTTATCTTTCCTTGCTGTGGCAACTGCCTCCATTTCTGCTATTCTGACCTTGGACACATCCCAAGGAGCCCTACAAATCAAATTTCCTCACCATCCTTAGAGTCCATTCCAAAACCACCCCTTCTCCCAAGCCTCTCAAAAGAACACCTTTTGAAAATGGCCTCTGCTGTCTTCAAACTGCTTGTATATTTGGTTTACATCTTGGAAACTGTTCCGTGACAGAGCTATTTTTGGACCCTACTTCTTTAGCTTCCCATTCCCACAGGGTAAGCTCTTAAGGGCCAATGACCATCTCATGACCTGATGGTCAGGCAGTGCCTTGTGCAGGTGTGGGCTTATCTGCTGGCCGAGTTCTTCCTTCAGATCAGTTAGAGCATTTGCCTGAGGCCCTAGGCTCTATTCCCACACCACAAAAACCATAAATAAAGAATCTACAGAACCACCACACAGCCCTCTGCCCTGTGCTGTCTGTACTAATTAAGGGATCTGTCTGCTGAGCCCAAGGGTTCCTGTCCTCCTTACCTTTACTCCCACAACACCGGAGCCAGTCATGAGCCCCACAGGCTCCACCTTCTCCCCCATGATGATCCGTGTAGCCAAAGCTACTAGGTCAACACCTAGTGTCTTGGACACAAAGGGGAAGGAGCGAGACACACGCACATTGCATTCAATGACTTTCAGCTGGTCGTCCTGGGGCAGAGAAGCATCAGGTTAGCCTTGCCCAGCCTGAGCCTGCTGACACTATTGCACAGACCCGCTCTCCTCTCACAGTGGATTCTGAGTAATCACCCTGGTTAACCGACTGCCACAAGTTGTGACACCACAGTATGCTCCAGAAACGATCCCCACCCCAGCTCTGCTGCCACATGGAAGAGGGTCAGAGAGATGGCAAGGAGGGGAGGGCCTTCAGTCCCTCCTTTCACTCACCTTGGCAATGAGCTGCAGATTGAAGGGTCCCGTGACCTGTAGCTCCTGGCCCACAGCATGCACAATGGCTTTGATCCGCTCCAGAGTTTTGGGGGTAATGTCTTGTGGGGGGGTCACCAGCGTGGCATCACCTGAATGCACACCTGCATTCTCCACATGTTCAGAGATGGCGATGGCTGCCACTATGCCGTCACTAGCCACGGCATCCACATCAATCTCCTAGTAGGGGAGAAAGAAAGGCAGTGGATGCAAGACACACCACCCACTCCTGCTGAAGGATACACCTTCGTGTAACAGAGCAACACTACTTATCCTCCCCAGCTCACTGTGGCCACGACTCAGCAGCAGAGACTTCTCTGGGGTTGGGGCAACCCGCTTGTCTTACCTTGGCTTCCTGAATGAACTTGGAGATGACCACAGGGTGCTCCTTGGAGACAGCTGCCGCACTGCTCAGGAAGCGCTCCAGGTCCCCATCGGTATAGGCCACATTCATGGCGGCACCACTCAGCACATAGGAGGGGCGCACTACACAGGGGTATCCCACGGTCTGGCAGAACTGGCGAGCTGACTACGCAAGGCAGGGAGCTTATAGCAAGACTGTTCACACTCACCCCCACACACCGTGCAGCCCCCAGGTTCCCTGCCAGGCCCTGGCCTGCCTACCTACCTCTAGGTCACTGAGCTCCCTCCACTGAGGCTGGCTGATACCAATGGTGTCTAGGAGCCGGGAGAACTTGAATCGATTCTCAGCGGAGTCGATGGCTTCGGGGGAGGTGCCCAGCACCCGGCACTGCTGCCGGTGCAAAGCCATGGCCATGTTGTTAGGCAGCTGCCCACCCATGGACAGGATCACACCCTCAGGGTTCTCTAGCTCGTAGATGTCCATCACCACCTACAATTCAGGGGAAACAAAGGGGCCAGGAGGTGAGCCTTCTTGCTCCCTGCTTCCTCCATTCCACTAGGTCCCGACCACCCAGGTACTAGACAGCCCTCATGCCCCTCACCTCAAAAGAGATCTCATCAAAGTAGAGTCGGTCACACATGTCGTAGTCAGTGCTGACTGTCTCTGGGTTGTAGTTTACCATGATGGTCTTATAACCCATCTGTCACAGGAAGTGGAGCGAATTAGCGAGGAGGAGGAAGAGCATGGAAATGAAGAAAGGACGCTGAAGTCCCCACTGCAGCATGCCAGCCCACCCACTACTGAGGAAACAGCTGTACACACACCTGCCTTGGGGAGAAGTGGGAGAGTGTTGGGAAGGAGGCTCAGACAGTGATAAGGGCACAAGGTGGCCCCCAACCTGAAGCTCTCTGACAGAAGGTGTAGGAATTAACAGGAAGCCATGACCCAGTAAAGGAGGACAGGTAACTGCCAGAGCTGAACAGAACAGCAAGAAACTGGTAGAATTAAGATGGACCTTTCGGAGCTGCTGGATGCAGCCTACGGCACACCAGTCAAACTCCACACTGGAGCCAATCCGGTAGACGCCAGAGCCAAGGACCAGAACGTGAGGCGTTCGAAAAGTGAGGTCATGGGTATTGCCCCAGTACGTCAGGTACAGGTAATTTGTCTGGGCTGGCCACTCGGCTGCAACTGTGTCGATCTGTTTCACAGCCGGGCAGATTCCCAGTTCCTGACGGAGCTTGCGAACGGCCAGCTCGGTGCTGAAGGAGAAGGGTCAGAAACAGACCTGGTGAGCGAGAGGGGAAGCTCTCGGGGCAGGAATCAGAGAGGAAAGTATCTATCCTAGGGACAAAGACCAGAACTTCCAAAGCTCCCCACCCATGGCTCTTCCTGGCACATAGCCCCCCTGCCCTACACTTCTTGGTCCGAGGCCCTCACCGCCATCTCTGACCTCAGAACGGCAAGGGCAATCTGCTTGTCTGAAAAGCCAAGGCACTTGGCCTCATGAAGCAGGTCTGGAGGCAAAGGCTGTCCACGGTGTTGTTCTAGCAGCTGGGCGTGGGTCACGATGCGCTTCATTCGGTGCAGGAACCAGCAGTCTATGCGTGTGAGCTCATAGAGGCGCTCTACTGAGTACCCAGCCCACAGAGCAGAGGCTACCACAAAGATTCGTTTATCCGTGGGTGTCTCCAGCTCCTGATGGGGAGAGTGAACAAAGATGGATACAGGACTGCAAAAGTAGGAGAGTCCAAAAGTTAAGTGAATGCAGCTGCTGCCTGGCTGTAATCTTAGCACTTGGGAGGTTGAGGCGCAGATCTCTTGAGGACACACGTTTGAGACCAGCCAACAGAGGTAAGTAATACATATTCCTATACTCTGCCATATGAGAGCCTCTGAAATCCTGAGAGTTTCAGAGTGCATTATGTCACCAGAGAAGCTGAATGCTAACAGTTCTATCTCGGCAACAGTGAAAAGCCTCAGCTCCCTCATCTGTAAAAATGAGTCTAATAAGGCATCTTCAGAGAATGATGAGACATTTAAAATATACAGAGAACACAGCAAATGGTCCAATGATAATTGATTGCTGCTAAAGTATTACTGTTGGGCTGGAGATGGCTCAGCAGCTAAGCATGCTGCTGGCAAAACCTGATAGCCTGGGTTCTATTCCCCAGTACCCAAACCCACATCACCAAAGGCCAGATGTGCAAAGTGGCACATGCATCTGGAATCCGTAGCAGCAGGAGACCCTGGTGCCTCCTCTCCCTCAAATAATATTTTTAAAAGAAATGTTATTAGGGACCATATTATGGTGCTACTGTGGAGAAGAGCTGCTTACCACATCACTGACTGGCTTCACTGTGTGATCAAAGCCCACACAGTTCTCATCCACCATGCGCAAAGCTTTTTGGAAAGCCTCCTCAAATGAACGTCCGATGCCCATGACTTCACCTGAAGGAGGATGGAAGGATAAGGGCTGGAGGAGGGTAGGGTGCACTGCCTACCATGTCCATATTTCAGACAAACCTCTGGTTCTCAAAGCAATCCCACTACCACGGTGTTCAACTATTAAGGGATCTTAATGATGGACGTGGTTACAGGTACCTGTAATCCCAGAGCTGGGAGAGACATGTGGATCCCTGGAGCTCACCGGCTAGCCAGTCTAACCTAATTGGCAAGCTCAAAGCCAATGAGAGACTCCTTCAAAGGAGGTGGACAGCATTCCTGAAGACAACACCCAAGGCTGTCCTCTGGCCTGCATACGTACACAGTCATACACGTGCACCTGCACACACACACACACACAGGCATTTAAAAACAGAAATCTAAAACCTACAGCTTTTCTCCCTACTATTCTCATGAACACAGGCTCTGTGCTATGAATACGGCTAAGTGGGTATGTGGGCACTGGACCTTGTTACAGGGTCTCAGGGGAGTCTGAACTACTGGTGAGTGTCCAGGTGATAGAGTGATGGTACCATGTGGAACCTGTCTCATCCTGAGCATTCAAAAGTATGGATAATGGATCTGGTGTGGTGGTGCACGCCTTTAATCCTAGCACTTGGGAGGCAGAGGTAGGAGGATGACCATGAGTTCGAGGCCACTCTGAAACTAACAGTGAATTCCAGGTCAGCCTGGGCTAGAGTGAAACCCTGGCCTTGGGGGAGAAAAAAGTGTATAAACATGATTATAGTATACATTCAATTTCCATTCTGGTTTCCCTCCTTCTCCAAATGGCTATGCAAATTCATAAGAATCAGTTTAATTCCCACACGATTTCCAGTAACTTAACTGCAAACTCAATGAAGGACATTCTGCTTGCAAGTGAAGCTGTGGCTGAGTGTGGTGGAGCACACCTTTCTTAAATCCCAGCACTTGGGAGGCAGAGGTAGGATTGCTGTGAGTTTGAGGCCACCCTGGAACGACAGAGTGAGTTCCAGGACAGCCGGGACTAGAGTGAGACCCTAACTTGAAAACAACAACAAAAAAGTGAAGCTGTAAATTTTGTGTGTGTGTGCGTGTGTGTGTTTAGGATTATCTTGGAACAAATTTGCAGAAGCCCAAGGACAATAGGTAACACACACTGCATAGCCTTTATTAAGTACCAATTGCTTCACAAAAGCACAACACTTTCTAAGTAGAAACAAAACAGTTTAGATGATTTTTGCTAATCATGCTATCCCTGAAGGCCAGCCACTCGTGTCTATAATCCTAGCACTTGTAAGGCAGAGACAGGAAAATCACTGCAAGGTTGGCTACCCTGGGCTACACAGCCAGAGCTATAGTGAGACTTTGTCTAAAAAAAAAAAAGAGAGAGACCGAAGCAACGCAATAGAGACTGGAGTGATCTGCGAGCGCTGCGGCCGCCACCATCCATGAGCCTCCTCAACAAACCCAAGAGTGAGATGACCCCTGAGGAGCTGCAGAAGCGGGAGGAGGAGGAGTTCAACACGGGCCCACTCTCCGTGCTCACACAGTCGGTCAAGAACAACACGCAGGTGCTCATCAACTGCAGAAACAACAAGAAGCTCCTGGGCCGAGTGAAGGCCTTCGACAGGCACTGCAACATGGTGCTAGAGAACGTGAAAGAGATGTGGACCGAGGTCCCCAAGAGCGGCAAAGGCAAGAAGAAGTCCAAGCCGGTCAACAAGGACCGCTACATCTCCAAGATGTTCCTGCGCGGGGACTCCGTCATCGTGGTCCTGCGGAACCCCCTCATCGCCGGCAAGTAGGGGCTCCTGGCTGCCTGAGCCTCCTGCCCTGCCAAGGCTTGCCTGACTGATGTGATGGGAATAAAAGTCTGGATTTGTTTTAAAAAAAAAAAAAAAAAAAGGGGGGGGGGGGGGGGGGGGGGGAGAGCTGGGGAAATGGTTCAGTAGTTAGAGACATCTGCATGCAAAACTTGCCAGCCCAGGTTCAATTCTGCAGCACCTGTAAAGCCCTGTCTCAAAAAGAAAAAACACAAGGGGCAGAGGAGCTAAGGTGAGCTCGGAGAGCCATGTGTGTGGGGAGGAGCTGAGAGTCTGTTTTTATTTCTCTCAGAATGCAGCAAGAACAGTGGACAACCCAACTCTACCAACAAGACCGGAAATGACAGCTGACTCCCTGGCAGATGAACCATCGCTAACACATCAGCTAGGGCCCAAGTGAAACCAGAGGAAGTGGTGAGATAAGCAAGAACGTTGCCCCCCCAGCGAGCCCAACAACCCTCGTCAGGGTCATGGAGACAAGACACTGAGGATACTCAAAGCAGAAATCCAGAGGCTGCTAAGAGTTTAACACTAAAGCAGACTTAAAACTCACACACCGGGCTGGAGAGATGGCTCAGCGGTTAAGGCACTTGCCTCCAGTGCCTGAGGGCCCTGGGTTCAATTCCCCAGGACCCACATAAGCCAGACCCACAAGGTGATGGCCCTGGTGCTCTCTCTCCCTCTCTGTTTGAAAAAGAATTAAAAAAAAAAAAAAAAAAAAAAAAAAAAAAAAAAAAAAACCTCACCCACCATGGCTCAGGGAATTTTGCAGAAGAAGGGGAGGAAAGACTGTAAGAGCCACAGTGGGGGGAATATCCAGAGACATTGCCACCCCCCCCAGACTGTCTGCTGCTAGTATAACTCATAGCCCTCCATTCCAGGGGGCAGGGAGGAGGGAAACGGTGGTACCAACACAACAAATTGTACATACAAAGTTTCTACTTAAATGCTGAGCATGGTGGCACTCGCCTTTTATTCCAGCCCTGGGGAGACAGAGGCAGGAGGATCACCTTGAGTTTGAGGCCATCCTGAGGCTACATAGTGAATGCCAGGTCAGCCTGGGCTAGAGCGAGACCCTACCTCAAAAAAATGAAAAACACAAGAAAAGTATCAAGTTAACAAAGATGACATTTTAAAAAAATTATTTTTCCAGTTTTCTTCAGGCAGGGTCTCACTCTAGCCCAGGCTGACCCGAACTTACAGTGACCCTCCTACTTCAGCCTCCCGAGTGCCAGAATTCAAGCCGGGTGCTACCATGCCAGGCCCCAAAGATGATAGTCTAAGAACACTTGGATAGATGGAAAACACTCAAGTGTCTCAGCTAGAACTCAATCTTTGATTGTCCTATTTCCAACCCACTTCTTTTAGCCATAATTTAACTGTGGCTTTAGTCCCATGTTTATTATAATTTTCATGTCACAGAAATTCATTCCAGAAGGAACATCTTGGCAGTTTGTAGGATTTCTAAAAACTCTGAAATAATATCTGAGCTCAGACATAGTTGTTTAAAGGCCACTTCTGCTGTAAATGGAAATTTGGAGCACAAGGAAATGTTGACCCATTAATCTGGTGGCATTTGATATAGTGTATGGACACGCTTGTTCTGAATGGGATGGTTGGAGGACAGCTGAGGGACTGACTAAAGGGACACTACAAAGCATACGAACTCAGTCCCATCCTGTTCTACCACTGCAGGGTAGATGACCGTAACACCTACTCATGTCACTGCTTTGTGTGGGTGGCTTTTGGCTTTCTTATTTAGTTTTCTTTTGAGGTAGGGTCTCATTCTAGCTCAGGCTGACCTGGAATTCACTATGTAGTCTCAGGGTGGCCCCGAACTCAGCCACCCTCCTACCTCGGTCTCCCAAGTGCTGGGATTAAAGGTGTGCCACCAAGCTTGGCTTTTTTTTCTTTTTCCTTTTTCAACAGGGTCTCACTATCAGATCCCAGCTTGGCCTGATTTTACCAGCTTCCCTTCCAAGTGATGGGGTTACAAGAGTGTGCTGCCACCTTGGGCTAACTTGCTATAATAAAGATATTTAGGGCTGGAGAGATGACTCAGCGGTTAAGGCATCTGTCTGCAACACCTAAAGACCCAAGTTCGATTCCCAGCACCCACGGAATGCCAGATATACAAGGTGGGGAATTCATTTGCAATGGCTGGAGGCCCAGGTGTGCCCATTCTCTATTTTCTTCTTTCTCAAATAATTTTAAAAAAGGTATGTGACCCCTTGTTCAGATCTAAACATTGTTTAAAAAACAAGCTGAGTGTGGTGACCCACACTTTTAATCTCAGCACTCTGGAAGGTGAGGTAGGAGGATGGTCATGAGTTCGAGCCAAGTCTGGAACTATACTGTGAGTTCCAGGTTAGCCTGGGCTAGAGTGAGACCCCGTCTCCAAAACAAAACAAAACAAAACCTTCACTTAGTTACTAAGGCAAAATGTGCCAGAGAAGGCAAAAGGCTGAAGATGGCTGCCACTTTTCTTACTGGAACTGAGAAGGGCTCACAGGAAAACAGCAGCCCATTCTTCTGAGTATTTAAACTAACACTGGCATTATCCACCTCCTCATGAGGCTGTGTGTAACCCGTGATGCAGTGAACAAGGGTGTGCCTCCAGGAACCAGGTCTTGTTTCAGCTCGTAGTCGGCCCACTACTGCTGTGTACCCTCAGCCAAGTCTCCTTCCTCCTGTGGGCCCTCCATGTACTCGTGTTAAATGAAGATGCCAATCTTAGCTGGAAATATGCATGAGCTGTGAGGAGAGAGATCTGGTCCTGGCGGGGTGACTAGGAGCAGAAAACTCACCCACACTCTTCATGCAGCTACCAATCTTTGTGCTGACACGCAGGAACTTGCTGAGGTCCCAGCGAGGAATCTTCACCACACAGTAGTCCAGGCTGGGTTCAAAGGCTGCTGTTCCCCCCGTAACAGAGTTCCTGGGAGCCAGTAGGTAGGGGTGGCAGATGGACAGAAAATGGAATGCAGGGTGACCTTCCAGAAAGCTCTCTATCCCCACAAATTCAGGCCAACACCATTTTCATAGTTCCTGTGAAGATTTTCTTCCTATCCCACTCCCCTAACATAGGAACCCTCCCAGCTTGTACCTGAGCTCCGGCAGAGGAATGCCTAATGCTAGCTTGGCGGCCACATAGGCTAATGGGTAGCCTGTAGCCTTACTGGCCAGGGCAGAGCTGCGGGAGAGCCTGGCATTCACTTCAATGATGTAATACTGCCAAGGGAGAGAACAGAGAAAGAGGCATCAAGCAGCTGGCCTAGGAGCTCCTGTCTAGAAGAGGTCTCAGAAGGGAGAGAAAAGAAGGAAAGGGCTTCCCCAATGCCCAACCCAACCAAAACCAATCCTGGCTTCTAGAGGAGACCTCTTAACATTAAGGTCAAAAGCAAGAGGTAGCTGCAGCAGTTGCCTCACCTGCTCGGACTCTGGGTTTAGGGCATACTGCACATTGCATTCCCCAACAATCCCCAGGTGCTGGGTGACCTTGATAGCTGTCTGTCGCAGGAGCTGGTACTCTCGGTCATTCAGTGTCTGGCTTGGAGCCACTACTATGGACTCCCCAGTATGGATGCCCAGTGGGTCTAAGTTCTCCATATTACATACCTAAGAAGGAGGGTCATGAAAGTTACTGCCAAGCAAAGTAAGGAGAGTCAGGAGGCTCTATTCCCAGCCCTGCTATGCTGGGGCCGTGCATGAATCTGGATCTGAAGGGCATGGAGCCTTCAAAAAGCCCAGAATGCCTGGTCCACCCGACGTCCCATCACTCACCGTCACACAGTTGCCGTAAGCGTCTCTCACCACCTCATACTCGATCTCCTTCCAGCCCTTCAGGGACTTGTCTATCAGTACTTGGCTAGTATGAGCAAAAGCAGGGGCCACGAGAGCTGAGAGCTCCTCCTTGCTGGAGGCAAAGCCAGAGCCAAGGCCACCCAGAGCAAAGGCTGCGCGCACCAGCACAGGGTAGCCCAGCCGCTCAGCAGCAGCCTGGGCCTGCAACAAGCGAAGACAGACGACATGTCATTGCTGCTGCCCAGAGAGTGCCTGGTCCCAAAGGAGTCAAGAGCCAGAGAAAATGACGTTCTTTTTCTTCTACCCAACATCCCACAAACCTGTTCAAGAGAACTTGCTGCCTCACTAGGGGCCACATGCTCTCCGATCTCAGCCATGGTGGCAGCAAACGCACGACGATCCTCAGTCAGCTCAATGGTCTCCACAGGGGTGCCCAGGACCCGGACCCCATACCGAGCTAGCACCCCAGCCTTAGTCAGCTCCACACCACAGTTCAGAGCTGTCTGGCCCCCAAAAGTCAGTAATATGCCATCTGGACGTTCATTACGTATCACCTGAGGCAGGAGAGAGAAGCCAAAGGCATGAAGACTTCAGAGGTGGAGGGTAGGTCAGAGCGGCTTAGAAACCCAGGTGGCCAGTGAAAGACCCTGCCCACCATGCAAGAATCCCCTCCTCAAGCCACCCTTACCCCAGTCATACCTGGGTTACATAGTGTGGTGTTATGGGCAGGAAGTAGACCTTATCAGCTAGCCCCTGAGAAGTCTGTACTGTGGCAATGTTGGGGTTGATCAGCAATGTCTGGATGTTCTCCTCCTTTAGGGCCTTAATTGCCTAAGAGACCAAGAGCGGCTTATCAGCCTCTTCTGTGGCATTCCTCCTCCTCTTCTTCCCCTCCCCATATTCTCAGTCCCTAGCAGTGACACCTATTCTTTACTATCTCCTCTATGTATGTGCCCCCAGAGCCTGATCCATTTCTTCCTTGCAACCAATGCTCATGGCCCAGTACTCCTTTAAGACTATCAATTCCTGGCAAGGGAGATGGCTCAGCAGTTAAAGGCGTTTGCTTGCAAAGCTTATTGGCCTGGGTTCAATTTCCCAGGACCCACATAAAGCCAGAGTCACAAAGTGGTGCATGGATCTGGAGTTCATCTGTAGTAGCAAGAAGCCCTGGAATGCCTATGCGCATTCTCATTCTCAGGTAAGTTAAAAAAAAATTTTTAAATGATGCTGCCAACTGTGGCTCACACATCCATATGGGTACCTATAACCAGACCTTACCTGAGAGCCTGAATAGTCAAATTCCCCAGCTTGTCCAATGGAAAGGCCCCCTGAACCGAGAATCAAAACCTTTCGTGGTGGTGGGAGGCCAGAACCAGGAGTGGGAAGCCCAGGAGGACAGAGGCACTGAAGCAGGCGCTCTCGAACTGTAGAGTAAAGAAAGTCATGGGATGTCAGAGATGAGTGAGACCTAGAGACCATCTGGGTTAAGTCCCTCACTTTCAGAAGAACCCAGGACTCTTCTCTGGATTTCTTTCAACAGAAGCAGCACAAGATGCCTGGGCCTGGTGCCTTCTTCCCATTACACCCCAAGCCCAGGAGATTCCGGGACACAGTTATCTTAGGCTCATCCCAAGTCAGGCCTGTTCTTAGGACCACAATTCAGTTCTACTCAGAGGCTTACCTGTTTGGCCCCCGGGGTTCCCTGCTGCAGCCTCTCTCACAGTTTCCAAAAAGATATCAAAGAGCAGTTCCATATCTGAAGGGCCAGCTCGGTGTTCTGGGTGAAACTGGACACTGTTGAAGAGATTGAATGACAAAACCCATCCTCCCGCCACTGGCATGCCACCAGCAGCCTCAAAGAGGACTCGGGTGGCTGTTGCGAACCCCATTTTCCCATCTCCAAGGCTCCTAGCCACTGCGCAGCACTGCCCAGGCTCACCTGAAGAAGGGCAGGCTGTCGTGTACGATGCCTTCATTGGAGCCATCATTGGCATTGGTAAACAGAGGAGCCCAGCCTGCTGGTAAGGAGTCTGCTTCCACAGCAAATCCATGGTTTTGGGATGTCAGAAAGCAGCGCCCAGTGCCCACCAGCAAACAGGGCTGGTTATGGCCTCGGTTTCCATATCTGGAGAACAGAAGCATGCTGGGCCACAGGTTCCTTTCACTGTCTTCCTTACAAAGCCAGCTGTCTCGGAACTCACAGCTTTTGAGAACTGTCCTCCAATTTCTAAGACACTCCATTCCTCCTCTGGGTCCCAGTGTGGGCCCCTTCCTCTCCTCACAAGTCTCACCTCATCTTGTAAGTCCTGGCCCCAATGGCTAAGGCCAACAGTTGGTGCCCCAGGCAGATCCCAAAGACAGGCCGGGGATTGGGCTCAGACAAAACTCTGCTCAGTTTGGATACCACACTGGGATAGGAGGCAGGATCCCCAGGTCCGTTACTTAAGAAGAGACCATCATACTCTGGAGTGGACAGAAAAGATGACATCAAAAACAGAATTAAAATAAATAAATAAATAAAAAAAGCCTGGTGTGATGGTGCATGCCTTTCTTTAACCCCAACATTTGGGGGCAGAGACAGGAGGAATACTGTTGAGTTCCAGGCCACTACAGAGTGAGTTCCAGGTCAGCCTAGAGTTGAGACCCTACCTCCGAAAACAAAAGCAAAACCACACACTCACGCTCCTGACCACACAGCACAAGCCCTGGTCTCTCTCTTCGTGCTTGCATGCGGACTTCCAGCACCTGGGCTGAGGGACCAACCTGAACCCAAGTTACTAACATACTATGTACAGGCCCCAGCTACTCACCCTGGCTGTCGAATGTGTGGTCCCAGGGTACCACAGTGACCTCAGCCCCATGCTTGCAGAGACATCGGATCTGATTATACTTAAGGCCACAGTCCAAAGCAAGGATCCGAGGAGCACCCCCTGCATTGAATACCCGTGGAGTCTGAGGAAAAAAGGGCAGCAGTTGGCAGGTATGATCCGCAGGTCTAAGAAATGCCCACAACGACCCCTACCTTCAAGGGTCCTGAGTGGTCACCCCAGTTGTGGGCAGGAAATAAGTACTGGGCTGCTGCTTGTAAAACTCCTACCCTCCCTGTGTACCTTAATGGAGACCTCTGGAACCAGGGGCTGGGCATTGGGATCCAAGAAAGGCAGGGAGGAAGGCTCTGTCCCATTCTGGACCAGCTTCCCCAGCAGAGACCCTTGTTCTCGCAACTTCTTAGTCAGCTCCCGAGTATCCACTCCTGCCAAAACAGCACAGCCTCAGATCACAACCTCCAACTAAGTCATCAACGAGGTTACAGTTCGAGGAACACTTCCGTTCCAGAGCCCCGAGTCAAGCTCAGCTCTTCTGAGCTGAAAATCCTGGGCCACCCTGATGGAGGGACATTACCACGAAGTAACTATGCCAAAAATATTATATCCCAATTGAACCATGACTCTGGATCAATCTAATTACTGAAAATAGTTCCAAGAGGAATACGGACATGCTGAGCAGCACTATAGGAATGGAACTGAAAACGTGCTGGGTAAGGCTGTGTGACTGCAGCACCTGGGAGGCTGAGACATGGGCACCATCTTCAGCTCCTTAGAGAGTTCAAAGCTACAAGACCCTATCCCAAAAATCAAAAACAAAAGGAAAAAAGAAAATGTAACTATGCAATATTCCTAGGGAAAAATGACCCGTTTTCATCCAATAGTTATGAAGTTCATAAATTATATTTAAGATACATAGCAACCCAATGCAATGGTCATGTTTAGAGCCAGACTTAATTAAATAAACAACAAAAGTAGGTGTCAGGTGTGGTGGCACACACCTTTAATCCCAGCACTTGGGAGGCAGAGGTAGGAGGATTGCTATGAGTTTGAGGCCAGCCTGAGACGACACAGTGAATTCCAGGTCAGCCTGGGCTAGAATGAGACCCTACCTCAAAACTCCCCCCAAAAAAATTAATTTAAAAAATGGTTAACTGGCAAAATTTTTAATACTGCCTGAATATAAAGAATTTTTTTTTTAAAGTATGATAATGGCTAGGGGTGGATTGCCCTGAGTTTGAGGCCAGCCTGAAGCTAGAGTGAGTTCCAGGTCAGTGAGACACTGTCTTGTAAAATCTAAAAAATAAACAAAATAATGTAACACTTTTAATAATGATTTTTTCATTGACTCCGAGCTATTGCAGAGAAAGTGTAAGATTTACTTCAAAGCCATTACAGAGTGGTAGCAGTGATGACAGAGGACAGTGGAACCCAGAGGTTCTTTCCCCTGTCTATTGGAAATTTTCCTTTGAGCAATGGTTTAGTTTCCTCCCCAACCTGAACTTTCCACGTCGTCTGTCACAATTTTAGACTCAGGTTCCAACAGACTTCAAAAAACTTCCTGGTGTGTCCACCTGGGGACGCTGTGCCCTGACCTGACCCCAGGGCTGCCACCGTACCTTGCAGGCCAGGAATCCCATGCTGCTGCAGCCACTCATGCAGGGTGCAGCTGGCGCTCCAGTGACTGGGCGTGGGGCAGCACTCTCCCACCACCAGCCCTGCCACGTGTATCTCTGAGGACTCGAACCACTATGGGTGGAAAGAGAAGGTCACAGGTGTTCAGGCCCCTCTCTCTAAGGCATTTCCCCCATTGTCTGGCTATCCACCCTCTGCTCAGCCACACCAAACACCATCAGAATACCAAGCACCCCATGCTTGCTCTGCCATACAGGGAAGACTGGCCCAAATGGTAGCAAAAACGACAATTTCCCTTTTTCTTTTCCTTTATCTAAAATCAATATAACAAATCTTTTTTTTTTCCCTTCTCGAGGTAGGGTCTCACTGTAGCTCAGGCTGACCTAGAATTCACTATGTACTCTCAGGGTGGTCTCGAACTCATGGTGATCCTCCTACCTCTACCTCCCAAGTGCTGGGATTAAAGGCCTGTTCCACCACCAAGAATGCTAAGAGCTTACTTCTACTGTCTTGTTTACATTGTTTCTATCATGAGTGTGTACTTGCCTCTGAAACCAAACTGAAATCCTCAAGAGCCAAGTGCTGGACACATAGTGTCCAACATTTACCTAACTCTTACTGGTGCAGGCATTGTAACAGCTGTTAGAAAAGCAATGAGCAAGAAAAGATAAGGTCCCTGTCTTTACAAGGTTATCTGCAGCCAGAAGTTAACAATATTATATAGTATGTAAAAGCAGAATTACAAGACACATGCATACTACACTATTAAAAAAAATAAAGCCCAGGCTGAAGAGATGCTTAGCGGTTAAGGCCTCTGCCTGCAAAGCAGGACTCGAGTTCAATTCCCCAGTGAGTTCGATTCCCCAGTAACCACATAAAGCCAGATGCACAAGGCGGCGCATGTGTCTTAAGTTCATCTGGAGTGGTTGGAGGCCCTCTCTCTCTCTGCCTATCTCTCTTTTTCTCTCAAATAAATAGTTAAAAAAAAAAGCTCTAACTAAAGGCTAAGGACTTGCCTTATAAGCAATGAGGACTTGAGTTTTATTCTCAGTGCCTTGAGAAAACTCCTGGACATGGTGGTGTGCACCTACAATCCCAGCCTGGGGAGTGCAGGTGGCATCCCTGAGGCTCACCAAACAGCTAGTCTAGTCTAATAGATGAACTCGAGACCAATGAGAGACCCTGTCTCAAAGAAGGTGGACAGCATTCCTGAAGATGCCCCTTGAGGTTGTTCTTTGGCCTACACACACACACACACACACACACACACACACACACACACACACACACACACCCCACCTACATTAACACAGGCATGCATACACACATGCAAAAACTTTTTATTAAAATAAAAAAAAGCTTCAAGCCAGGTGTAGTGGCTCATATCTTTAATCTCAGCACTCTGGGGGCTGAGATAGGAGGATCACCATGAGTTTGAAAACAGCCTGGGCTAGACTGAGTTCCAGGTAAGCCTAGGCTAGAAACCTTGCCTCAAATATAAAACAAACAAACAGATAAATAAAGCTTCAAGGGCCGAGGCAGACAACTTTGCCAGTAAAGTGTTTGCCTTGCAAGTATGAGGATCTCAGTTCAATTTCCAGAACTGATGTAAAAAAAAGCCAGGTGTGGTGGTGCCCACTTGTAATTCCAGCATTGGGGAGGTGGAAGTGGGTGGATCCCTAGGGCTTGCTGGACAGCCAGTCTAACTAATTAGGTAAGCTCTAGGCCAATGAGAGATGCCATCTCCAAAAAAAGGTAGACTGTTTCTGAAGAACAACACCTGAGGTTATCTTCTAGCCCACACTGGCACATGCGCACACACACACACTTTTTAAAAAGCTTCAAAAAAATTTAAGCCAGGCGTGGTGGCATACACCTTTAATTTCAGCACTGGGAAGGCCAGGATAGAATGATCACTGAGTTGGAGGCCAGCCTAAGACTAGAGAGTGAATTCCAGGTCAGCCTAGGCTAGAGTAAGCCCCTACCTTGAAAAGCCAAAAATAGATAAAAATTTTTTGAAGCTTCAGGGAGGGGCTAACAGTTTAAGTATTCTCTTGTAAAGCCTATTGGCCCGGATTCAATTCCCAAGCCATTCAACATAAACCAGACATGAACAGCAATTCTTCTCGTGTTCATTTGCAGCAAGCGGCCAGGCATGTGAACACACGCACACACATGCAAATAAAAATTAAAATAAGCCAGGCACATGCCTTTAATTCCAGCCAGAGGTAGAAGGATCCCTGTGAGTTAAGGGTACCCTTTAACCACATAGTGAATTCCAGGTCAGCCCGGGCTAGAGTGAGACCCTACCTTGAATTACATTCAAGCCAGGTGTGAGGAGGCCGAGCAGGGATGAATGTCGAAAGTTTGAGGCTAACATGGATTAAGCAGCAAGGTCCTGTATTGGGAAATACCCTCACTCATGCAAGCAGCCCTAAATTAACTTAGTGGGTCACACAAAAAATTTTTCCAGAAAGAAAATAAAAATTACATTATATGCCAATCCCAGTGCTTACATTTGGAAGAAAGAGGCAGGACACACTTTGCAAGTCTGAGGCCAGAGTGGGCTACAGACATCATGGCTGAGAAGAAAATCAAAGAGCATGCTGGCATGGTTCACACCTGCAATCCCAACACTGGGGACAATGAAGCAGGAAGAGTGTGAGGACTGTCTGGGACACAGAGCCTTTGAGGATTTACAGGATGCTTGGCAGAACCTCTAACCCCAGGCCAGATGGAGTAGCTCCCCTCCCCCCAAACCACTCTTGGTTATGGGCCTCACTTCCCCTGGTTAAACCAGGGTCTCTATTTTGACACTGTACTGATGAAGCTTCATCATGTTAACCAAACTCACAGGACAGTGCATTGTAGATTGCAGTGTATTTAAAGGTTTATGAAGCCTGGAATCAAGACAAAGCAAGTTTTGAGGAAACTGAATCAAGGTTATGATGATGATATTCACTATAGTTCCCTCAACCCCCAGGCTGACCTCCAACTCACAGTGATCCTCCTACCTCTCTGCCTCACAAGTGTCCAGTGTCACTATTATCTTTTTTTAATGAATGTTTTTATTTACGAGAGAGAAAGAGGAGTGGGCACATCAGGCTGCTGACAACAAACTCTAGACACATGCACCATCACCTTGTGGTACAGGTTGTTAGGCTTTGCAGGCGAGTGCCTAACCACTAAAGCCATCTCTCCAGCCCTGGCTTCCCTATTATTCTAACTGCTAAGTACTGATTTTTTTTTTCACTTGAACTCAGAGGGCAACTTAGTTTCCAATTACACAGAAAGAATATGTTTCCCTTTGCTTTAAAAAAAAAAAAAAAAGCAGGGTTTTACTCTAATGCAGGCTAGCCTCAAATTCAGTGACCCTCCTACCTCAGGTCCTGAGTCCTAATATTAAAGGTGTGCCACACCACACCTGGCAAAAGATAAGTTTTCCAGCCTGCAGGTAAAGCACTACTGGAAAGCAGAAGGCAGTGCAAGAAGTTGGATCAGTGTCCCTGGGATTGTAGAACTGGCAACCTCTTCTCTGGGAAGGATGTGACCCTTGTTTCCAGTTTTTCTCGCTAATTTATGAAATCCTAAACCATTTTCCTTGCTCACATGACTGCTGCTAAAAATTCTTTGCTGGGATCTTTCGACATTAAGCCCAGTGAATTTTTTCTTCTCATTACTTTTGCATTCCTGGCCGCGTGGACACTTTCCTTGGTCCAGTCCTTCCCTGCAGACAGCTCCAGCATTCTGGGCCCGACTACAGTACCCTAGGGACCACCAGGTCCAGGACTGATCTGAGAGGCGAGGGCAGGAGAACCCGGTCACCTTGCTGAGGCCGAGCTCGTCCACGTCGTCGGAAGGGACTCCGTAGTTGCCCACCAGAGGGTAGGTGAGCACGAGGATCTGCGCTTTGTACGAAGGGTCGGTGAGGGCCTCGGGGTAGCCCACCATGCCGGTCTGAAAGACTGCAGAGAGGCAGGGCTGGGCACTGCCCACGGCCGAGCGGGGAGCGCGCGGGCCGGGCGGGACGCGCGTGGGGAGGGCAGTGCCCATGGGCCTGGGTATGCGGTGCGCACGGGCCGGGGCATGCGTGGGGAGCATTGCACACGGGCCGGGACACGCGTGAGGAGGGCAGTGCGCGCGGCCCGAGCGCAGGTAGAGAGGGCTGGGCGGCCGGGGCTCACTTACCCACTTCCCCGGCAGCCGACACGGCGGCTCCGAAGGGCCGGCCCCGCAGCACCGAGCCATCCTCCAGCACCAGGGCCGCCATGGGAGCGCAGCGGACGCGCACGGGACCCGCAGCAACCCGGAGCTCGGCCGCCGCCGCCTTGATCCACGTGGCTGGCCGCGCGAGGCGCCGGAGGAGCTGCGCGGCCCCGAGCTCGCCGCTCCCACTGCGGCGGCGCGGGCGGAGGGCGGCGTGCGGGGCGGGGCGGGCGCACGCACGGGGCGGGGCCGGGCGCGTCACGCGCAGCGCCAGACCCGGCGGAGCAGCCCCACCGCCCCGGCCGACCCCACGAAAGAAGGGCAGGGCGCCAGTCCCTGAAGAAGACGGGAAGGAAAGGAGCAAAGTGTTTATTGCAGCCAGTAGCACAAGCGGGGCCGGTTCGCGTCCGCACGCCCCGACGTGGTGCAAGCCCGCACCTTCCGCACGGCAGCTTCAGCTTTGAGCATCTGCTACCTAGTCGGCTTGTCGCGCAAGCCAGCCTCCTGGCCGACCTGGGATACACAGGATGATCCCTGGGCCCTACACGCTTCATGAGGTCTTGGCTTTGCGGCGTTGGGTTCCCCAAAGCAGAATGGAGATGGAGAACGTGGTGGATCCCAGAATCCCAAAGAACATAAGCAGCGAGAAGGAGCCCTGTGAGTAACAAAACCAATAAATAAGCCCGCATGCTCGATACAGGGCTCCACCCTAACATCTAGTTCTTTCCTCTCCTCCAGGTAACCCTTAGCCACTGGGCCTTCTCTCCATCCCCCTTTATCATGACTTAATAAGGTCAAGTCCTCACCTGGCGCATACACTTGTACCCATGGAAGCCATCAGTGCAAACACACTGTAGAAGCCCAGGCCCATCAGTTGCACAAGATCCATTCTCAGGGCAAATTTCTGGGAGCCAGAAAAAAAAGAGAGAAAATCACTGACCTCCATACCTATTTTTTTAAAACAAATATCTGGTTCAACTTAGATTCTCTTAAGTATTCCTAGGTCAAAAGTAGAGACAAAAAAGTAGGGGAAAGCCAGGTGTGGTGGCGCACGCCTTCAATCCCAGCACTTGGGAGACAGAGGTAAGAAGATCACTGAGTTCAAGGCCAGCCTGAGACTGCATAGTGAATTCCAAATCAGCCTTAGCTAGAGGGAGACCCTACCTCGAAAAACCAATAAAATCAAAATCAAAAAAATAAAAGCATGGGAAAGATTACAAATAATTAGATCATAAGATCTTTTCTTTCCCAAGTGGATTTGTCCAAAAGGCATGAGAGCATCTTTCGAGTGCAGAAGTGCAGAGTCTAGAGGAAGAAAGGGACTTCCCAGAAGAGCATACCTGGGTCTCTAGTGCTGTTGCAAAGGTCCTTTTGCCCTTGGCAAATGTGGCTGTCTACAGAAAGGGTAACATTTTCCCAAGCATTAATACCTCCAGGACAGATGACATCTGGTGGCAGTATCCTGAAGACAACATAAGATAGTTACATTGTGCAGACCAAATAGCTAGGGTATAGCACAGTGGTAGAACAAAACTCAACAACGCATCAGGCCATGGGTTCAATCCCCAACACGCCCCAAAAGAGCAGTCCCAAAATTACTGAGCTCATAGTAATGCATGTCTATGATTTCATTCTCTCACCCTATTACTCACAGAGTCTGGAGCTGGGTGAAGCCACGGAAGGAGTTCACTGAGTCATTCTTCAGGGGGTTTGCTTGCAGGTCTCTGTAAAGCACACACTGTTGGTACTCTGTCTAGAAAAGCTCCCTCTTTATAGTCACATGTGCTTTCCTCAACGACTCCAAGTCTCCTCCTGAGTTGCACAGGTTTAGACATTATAGCACTCGTCCACCTTTTCGTTAACATGTGCGCATGTGTGTGTATGAGTATGCATGTACATGTGTGCATATGGAGGCCAGGGGTTGATGTTGGGTGCCTCCCTCTATCCACTGTACTCCACCTATTTAATGAGACTGGGTCTCTCTCACTGAACCTCCAGCTCTCCCACTTGGCTAGTCTAGTCTGGTCCCTCCAGAGCACTGGGATACAGACACACAGCATCATATCCAAGCATTCAGGTAGGTTCTAGGGATCTAAACCCAGGTATCAAGCTTGTGTGGCAAGCACTTTACTGACTTCATCTCCCCAGCCCTCATCACCTTTGAGTCCATTCCCATCACCATATGCACCTTTTGGGAAGCCACTTACATAATAATGGCAGTATGTGCCTGAGGAAAGTTTGGCCCAGGATCCTTCAGAGAACAGTTCTGGAGATCCAGTCTGAGAAAATAAAGTAATTAGTGTAACTATGTCTCTTCCATGGCGAGGTTTGTATTTGATTGTGTGCCTGGATTTAAGCTAACATTAGTTGAATACCTCTTGTGTTCAGAACCACAAATAAGGAGCTATGGTAAACATTAAAAAAAAAAATCAATGTTTCATTTGTACCAGTCACATTTCAAATGCTAGGACGTAACCAAATTAGTGGCTACCGTGTTGACCAGTAAAGATTTGGAACATTTCCATTACCACAGAGAGTTCGACTGGGCCACACTCTTTCACTCAATACACCTATGCCCTGTGTATATTGTGAGGAAACCCTCTTTTTCTTTCTTTCTTTTCCAGGTAGGGTAGCCCAGGCTGACCTGGAAGTCACTCTAGTCCCAGGCTGGCCTCAAACTCATATGAGTGCTGGGATTAAAGGCATGTGCCACATCACCTGGCAGTGACAAAACTTTTTGTTTTATATCTGGATTATCAGATCTCATGGTGATGCTCAGATCCAGAGTTGTTTTTCCCTGTGTTGCTGGGGAATTGAACTGAGGCCCTCATGCACTCAAGTCAAGAGTCCTACCACTGAGCCTCATTATTTATTTTTATGTTTATGGTTTTTGAAATTTTTATTTATTTGCTAGCAGAAAGAGATAGAAGAGAGAGGGAGAATGGGCTGCAAACTCCAGATACATGCACCAGTGTATATCTGGCTTTACATGGGTACTGGGGAATTGAACCTGGGTCATTAGGTTTTGCAGGCAGGTAGCTTAACCGTTGAGCCATCTCTCCAGCTCCCTATTTTTTGGTTATTTTTATGATTTTATTTATTTGTAAGAGAGAGATTGAGAGAAGCAAAACAGATAGAATGGGCACACCAGGGCCTCCAGCCACTGCAAAAGAACTCCAGATGTATGAGCCACTTTTTGCAACTGGCTTTATGTGGGTGCTGGGATTCAAACCCAGGTCAATAGGCTTTGCAGGCAAGGGTCTTACTGCTGAGCCATCTCTCCAGCCTTATTTGATTTTTATTTTTTGAGGTAGGGTCTCTCCCTAGCCCAGGCTGACCTGGAATTCACTCTGTAGTCTTAGGCTAGCCTCAAACTCATAGTGATCCTCCTAACTCTACCTCCAGAGTGCTGGGATTAAAGGGGTCGCCACCACACCCGGCTTTAAAAATGTGTAGTCCAGGCTGACCTGGAAATCCTGATCCTCCTGCCTCCCCTCTTCAGCAATATCATATTGGACTTGCCACCATAAGCGGCACACTTTCTCAAATGAATAAAAAAAGACATTTAAAAGAAAAAGCCAAACCAAACAAACAGGGGCTGGAGAGATTAAAGCGGTTAAAGGCACTTGCTTGCAAAGCCTGGGATTTAATCCCCATTACCCATGTAAAGCCATATGCACTAAATGGCCATGCGTCTGGAGTTCATTAGCAGTGATAGGAAGCCCTGCAGCACCCATATTCACTGTCTGCCTCTTTCTCTTTCTCTCAAATAAATTTAAGAAAAAAATTTAAAAACACAGCAAGAGACCCCTGAACTGCCAGAGTTGGAGAAAAGCCTGGGGGAGGGGGCAATGAGAGATTCCAGTACATAAAGGGTTGAAGGCTGGAGAGATGGCGCAGAGGTTAAGGCACTTGCTGGAAAAGCCTAATGGATTCCCCAGTAGCCAGGTAAAGCCAGATGTTCAAGGTGGTGCATGCATTTGGAGTTTGCAGTGCCTGGAGGCCCTGGCCCATTCTCTGTGTGTCTCTGCTTGCAAATATATATTATTTATTTATTTATTTATTTTTTTTGAGATAGGGTCACACTCTAGCCCAGGCTGACCTGGAATTCACTATGTAGTCTCGAGGGTGGCCTTGAACTCACTACCTCTGCCTCCCATGTGCTGGGATTAAAGGCGTGCGCCACCACGCCCGGCGAATTTATTATTTTTTTAAATTAAAGGCTGAAAAGCATGAAGCAGGACACCGACCTTCCAAAGGCAAGCGCACCCTGCAGGCGAGCATGGGGTGCCACAAGGGCACGTACACCCCGCTACGCACTGTAAAGGAGGCAAAAACTGAGTAATTGTAGGCAGTCTTATCCAGGAAGACCCAACTATGGGATTGTTTACCAAGTTAAAACTGCGGTATCAAATCGACAAGTCTGAGATCGAGCTTTAGGTGAGTCCCCTTGGGAGAAGCCTCCCAAGGTGGCCGCCGCACGTGCTCCGGTAAGTCTTCCGTAGCTCACCCCAAGACGGCGCCCGTCCGATCCAGGCAGCAGCGGGCCTGCAGCTGCAGCTCCGCGGTCTCCGCGCAGTACGCGGCCACTCGGGACACGCTCTGCGCTCTCCCCGGACACCGGGTGCAGATCTGCGGGAGAGAGAGGCTTCGCTAGCCGAGAAGGGAGGCGGAGCAGGGGCCACCCGCGAGGGTCCCGGCGTGGACGCGCCACGCCCTGTGCCGACACCTCCCGACCGGATCGCCGCGGCTGGCGGCTGCGGGAAGCACCGGGGGACGGTGTGGAGGTGGGACGTCCCGGGTGGGGACTCGGGGCCGGCTCCCGTGGGAGCAGGGTCGGGGAGCGGGCACGGCGCCGGCTCCGGCCCGGCTCGCTGTACCTCGGGGAGCGCCAGCGCCCGGCCCACGCTCAGAGCCACGAGCAGGGCGGCAGCCCAGGGAGCCCGGCCGCCCGCGCGGGCCGGCCCGGCCGACGCCATTTTCCACTCCCTTCCCCTTCTTGACAGCTCGCGAGAGCTGCGCGCGCAGCCCCGCCCCCCACGGCCAGGAACGCCCTGCGCGGGGCGGGGCCTGGCGGTCCGTCGGTGACGTCACCCAGAGGCGCGTCCGGGCGGGCGTCCCTTTGCGGACAGCTGCGGTATGCGGAGGTCAGGCCTCGTCTCCGCGCGCCCCCGGGTCCGTTCCGGTGGACAGGCCGCCCGCGCTCCATGCGCTCTTCAGCGCGGGCCTCCGCGGCCTCCTTGCAGCTCCCTCGGCCCAGAAGCCTACGCTCCCGGACGTCCCGGTCGCTCCTTCCGCCCTCAGTAAACATGGCGGCGCGGCTACAGGGCCGGGCAGGGGCGGGGCCCGGCTGCGGGCTCTACCCAGCCGCTACCCACGTGTGACCGGGCAGGTGGGCGGGGCGGGGCGGGGCAGGTGGGCGGGGCGGGCGAACCTGCCTCCCGCAGCCCACGCGCGGGGAAGGAAGGGCTTCATGCCAGCGCCGAGTAGTGGGCTGGCTGGACGCTGGAGGAGCGGGGAGCCGAGCAGGAGGAGGTAAGGGTGATGGAGAGCGGAGGGCGAAGGGCCAGCTCCGGCGGGCGGGCGGGCGGGCGGAGGACGCGAGCCCGGAACGCCTCGTGCGTCAAGAACCTTCACCTTGATCTCGAGCCGCGCGCCGGGCGATCGGGAGCCGGGGAGGGAGGTGCGGCGGGAGCCGCGTCTGAAGCTCTTCTCCTTCCAGGAGATCTAGCGATGCTGCTCTCAGAAAGAAGAGATCGTAGCGCTGGCTGAACCGCGAAGGTAAGGCCGGGGCTGTGTGCCATTGACCCCCAAGAGCCTAGGGAGCCCGAATCTACCTCGACCTCGAGTGGTCTGGCTGTTTTTAAGAAACGCTAAGCTTTTCAGACCTTGAGTCATTTTAGGCACGGGACAGATTTGGAGGGAATCTTCGGTACCCTTGATCCCCGCAGGGGCCTCTTTGAGTTTCATAGGGTTAGGGTGGGTGGTGGAGCAAGTGCCTAGTTGGATTCATTCTCCAGTACAGCAAAAAATACCGCGAAAACGTGATACCTGTTGTGGGAGTGCAGTGTGAGGTCAGGATGGGTAGAACTTTTTAAAAAGAGAGGAAGGACCCTGCTGTCTGTGCCCTCGGGTAGTTCCAGGAAAGCTCGTTCAGCTCCTCTGAGACAGACAAGTCCATTGGTTTGAATCAGTATTAGAGCTTTTTAGAAAACCTCTTCCTAGAACTGAATCATGTCAGGTGAAGGCTTTTTTGCTGGGATTCTTTTTCCTGTCTTGGCCTGGCTTTCTCTTCTCCCATCCAAGAGGGTTCTTGCCACTGCATGCAAGTAGTTTGGTCAGAACACTTCAGCAGTAGAGGGACCCATTCCGTGCTGGGATTTTCTTTCTCCAGTCTCCTTCCTGTCCACACCGCTAACCCTTCAGAGCCACGTGTTCCTGAGCACAGAATGGACTTTGTTTTCTTTTTTCTTTTAAGATTTAACTTAGAGCTGGGCGTGGTGGTGGTATGCCTTTAATCCTAGCACTCAGAGGCCCAGGTAGGATAGCCATGAGTTCAAGGCTAACCTGAGACTACATAGTGAATTCCAGGTCAGCCTGAGCTAGAGCAAGACCCTACCTTGAAAAAATCAGAAAAAAAATTTTTTTTAACTTAGTTTTACTTACTTATCTAGTCTGGTTCTATGTTCTTGAGGCAAAGTCTCACTCTGTTGCCCAGCTGGCCTTTGAACTCTTAAACCTCCTGCCTCGATCTCCTGAGTGCTGGGATAAGTGTGAGCCACCACACCAGGTTATTTGTTATTTATTTAGGTTTGTTTTGACAGAGTGTCACTGTGTAACCCACTGTCCATGAATTTGTCTTCCTGCCCTTCACCTGCTGGGATTATGAGCATGAACCAGCGATCTCTCATTCTACAGTATTGCCATCATCTCTTACAGAAGTGACAGCTTGACAAAGAAATGAGAAAACTCAAGATGTTGCAATATACCAAGGCCCAGGGCCTGTTAATAGCCTTAATCTAGAGACTAGCCTTTGTGGCCGTGGAACATTTGACCCTAAAATTGGCAGCTCTGATTTCTTTCCTTTGGCCTCAGGAGATATAGGTCAGGTGTAATCTGTTTGAGGCCATACCTTGCCAGCCAGGAGTGTCTGAAGACAGTGTGGGAGAACCAGAAGATAAGCTGATCTTTCTCCTAGTAGGCAAGAGCAAAAAAGTTTGTATTAATCTGTCACCAGATTGGTTGAAATCTAAACTGTGTTCCATGAATGGCTGACTACCCTTAGTACTGTGCTCCTGTCCTGGTCTTGAGAGTAGTGAAAAGTGGTTCTCTGGTGAACCACCCTCATAGCTGCAGGCAGCGCTGCTCTTTCTCCCTTGTCTTATATTATGCTACAAAACCTTACGTTACTTAGCTAAGTCTTAGTTGCCTGTGACATCTAGAGAGTATTCCTGTCTTAACCTGAGACATAGTGTTTGGAAAGTGAGCTATTGTTACTTCGTCTTTACTGTTCCTAATGTTTATAAAGTACTTAACGCACTGCTGAGTTACATCGCAGGTGTTCAGAAAATGTTAACAGTCATCGTGTTAGGCTACCTAAATACTTCGCAGTCTCTGATATTTTTCCTTCATACGATACCCCCTATAGGGTTGTTCTTCCCCCTCCCCCAGGTAGGATCTCGCCCAAGCCCATGCTAGCAATCATCCTGAGTCCTGGGATTAAAGGTGTGTGCCACCATCCCTAGCTAGGGTTGTTTCTGAAGACAAGACGATAACGCTTAGAGAGCAGAGGGCCTGGCCTCTGACAGTAATTGGCTATGCTTTTGGGAAGGTCTCTTGAGCCATCTGTGATATAAGGGGTTTATAAGAGTGAAAAGTATGGTCGCATCATTGTTCCTTTGAGGATTGTGGTGCATTCTTAGAGGATTACGCTTTTTCTTGTGTGTGTGTAGAGTTAGAAAAGCAACTTTCTAGCAATTCCTTTCCAACTCCATCAGGCACACAGGGTGATTTAGGCTGAGAGCTAATCCATCTAAGAATGCTGTTAAATATGAGCTCTCTGCTTACCATTCTGGAACTTCTAGGGCTGAGGTAGAGGCCATAGGGCGACAGGGCCGCTTGGATCACAGTGATTGGTTCCCTGAAGAGGCCAGAACAAATAGCTGCTTCTAATTCCTGTTCTCCCCTCAGCTACTTATAAAGCCAAACCCACAGCTCTTCCTCAGAACAGGGATTGCTTCTCCAGGTAGGTGTCTATTCACAGCAAGATAGGACCACATTCTGCCACTGTTCCCCTGGCTGCTATCATCTCTTGGAATTACTTCTTTCCAGAGTGGTCCTAAAATCCTGACTTGAAGTCTCTGGCTCCTGCATGTGTCTGTCACCCCCCCTTTCCCCTTGAATCTTTTTTTCCTGTTGACTGCTGTGGCAAGTCGAGACTGAGAGTTGGGTGGCAGGCTTGTGGTGCTGGGAGGATGTTCAGAAAAGGACATGGACTGGCTAGCGTGCTGATGCCTTGAGTGGGGCTTGGGGCTGTCGTGGCGGCAGGCTCATTGGTGGTCGGTGCTGAGAAGGAGACACGGAGGGTCACGGGAGGTGGAACTGAGGCCAAGGAAACACTGCTATCCTTAGTCTCCATTTCTTCTTCCCTGCTGGGCTATGGCGCCAGGCGGAATCTGCTGGGTCTGTGCCTGCAACTGGAGGCAGAGGATTCTAAGAAGAAACGGGTTAGATTTGACTTTTCTTTTGCTACTTGGGTCGAGACTCAGTGTTCTTGAATTCCACAGCTCTGTACACCCAAAGGTGCTGGCCAACTTACTGTCTCTCTCTGCTGCTTCCTCCTTCCTCATCTTCCCTAACAAACCACACCCCGTGCCTTCCAGGGCAGTCTGGGCAAGACATTTCTAAGGCCTGTAGGTTAGGCATGAGGGTAGGATTGGCTTGACCAAGAGCTGACTCCTTGCAGCTCCTCCTGGACCATGTCACCGGCTGGAAGAAGAGGACTGTAAGACTGAATTGGAGGCCAGTTGGGAACCACTTGTGTGCACCTGCCAGGCCAGGTGGCACCTCAGAGCCTGGCACCGAGCACAGACACAGTGAGGATGAACTTGGGGGTAAGCACCTCTGCTCCCTTGCACCCAACCTTGGACCCTGGCGTGGTCACCCCCACCTTTTCTGTTGTGGATTATGTGGTGTTCGCTCTGCTGCTGCTCCTCTCCCTGGTCATCGGACTCTACCATGCTTGCCGTGGCTGGGGACACCATTCCGTCGGTGAGCTGCTGATGGCGGACCGCAAAATGAACTGCCTTCCTGTGGCACTGTCCCTGCTGGCCACCTTCCAATCAGCTGTGGCCATCCTGGGGGTGCCAGCTGAGATCTACCGATTCGGAACACAGTACTGGTTCCTGGGCTGCTCCTACTTCCTGGGGCTGCTGATTCCTGCTCACATCTTCATCCCAGTCTTCTACCGCCTGCATCTTACCAGTGCCTATGAGGTTAGTTGGAACGGACCTCCAGGAGCAAGGATAGGGCGCACATGAGGGGGCTGGGACCCTGGAGACCTCCACCTAAGGAGTGACAGCTCTTCCAAGTTTCTCAGTTCTTCCTGGGAGAGATTAGCGCTGGGGGGAGGGACGGGAGAGTGTATTTTCTGGGGTCCATCCAGAGTGCATATGTCTTGGATGTTCTCTCATGTCCCTGGGCCTCTTGAAGGAAGGGGTGTGTATTATGGGGGTTGGAGTCTCGAAGAATACTCTGGCTTATTTCTGTGTACTCTCTCCTAACCAGTACCTAGAGCTCAGATTTAATAAAGCCGTACGAATTTGTGGAACTGTGACCTTCATCTTTCAGATGGTAAGTGGAATGGGAGAGAAACTGATCTGGAAGCATGGAGGGGAGCTGAACGCAGATGGGCTGAGGGAGGTGGAACTTTCCCTGCCTTCAGACTGAACGGATTTCCTATGACGTGGCTGGAAAGATGGCTCTGTAGATAAAGCCCTTGCCTGAGGACCAGAGTTCGATTCCTAGCACCCATGTAAATGTGGGGGTGGTATGGCCAACCTGTAATCCCAGCTCTTGAAAAGAAAACAAGCTCTTCCTGGCAAGCTGGCTAGCTAGCCACATCAGGAGCCCTAGGTTCAAGTGAGACCCTTCCTTAGTACAGGTGGAGAATGATTGAGAAAGACACCTGTGTCAGCTCTGGCCTCCACGTGCGTGTGAGCGTGCACACATACAGACAGGCAGGAAAAATTGACACCAGGGCATTGTGGTGAATCCACTGATGACGTCCTGCTGCCCATCTGGTCCGAGGCCGCCACATACCTGGCAGTGGTGTCAAGCCAGACTTAGGAGAATAGAGCGAGCAGCGTGTGAGCTGAAGTCCATCATCACCGCACCTGTGTCTCTTCCTCATCCCCCTTTCCCACATCCTACAGGTGATCTACATGGGGGTCGTCCTCTATGCTCCATCCTTGGCTCTCAATGCAGGTGAGGAGTCACAGCCTCTGGCTTCCAGCCTTTAGGAGGGGCAGAGAGAGGGTAGCACACCACACAGGATCTCAAGTTGGAGAGGGAGTTAGTTCATGGCCTGAGCCCTTGGCTTCCTCTACCAAAGGAAGAAGTAGACTTGGGTCACTTAGAAAGCTGATGAACCACTAGCATACCACATCTGAATTGGTTAATCAACACCTTTTGGTGGGGCTCTGCAAACGTTTTTCCTCATTATGGTGGATGATTTATTTCTTCATGTCTCTGACTTAACAGAGCTACCCTCACCAGGGCTTCTCTGGGAAATCTTCCAGAGATAGAAGTGTCACTTTTTTTTTCTTTTTTACAGTGACTGGCTTTGATCTGTGGCTCTCGGTGCTGACCCTAGGCATTGTCTGCACCATCTACACTGCACTGGTAAGCCCAGTAACTTCTAGTGGATGGAGGGAAGCCAGGAGAAAGAAAAGAAGGGATGAAAGCCGGGCGTGGTGGCGCGTGCCTTTAATCCCAGCACTCGGGAGGTAGGAGGATTGTCGTGAGTTCAAGGCCACCCTGAGACTACATAGTGAATTCCAGGTCAGCCTTGACTAGAGCAAGACCCTACTTCGAAAAATCAAAAAAAAAAAAAAAAAAAAGGATGACATAGGAAATGGAATGAAATCTAGGGTGGACCATGCAAGGTGGGATGAAATTTAGTATGGGTGCTGGGGACCACTTGGCCTATGACGGTGGACAGTGGATAGGAGTGAAACCAACAGGAGCTGGAAAGAGCTCAGTTAGTGAAGTGCTTGCCTGAAGCCCTTTTTTTTCAGTATAAGCCTGGAGTGGTGGCTCAGGCCTGTAATCCTAGCATTTGGAGGCTGAAGCTGGAGGGTTGTCTTGAGTTCAAGGCCAGCCTGGACTATCTAGTATGACCTTGTCTCAAAAACAACATCGGAAATGAAGCCAGCAGTCTCGTGATTATGGGGGGGCAGTGCAGCCCCATTGCTAGCAGTAGCCCTGTGGGTGGTTTGAGTGACATTTGTGGCTGGTGTGCTCTTTTCCCTGCAGGGCGGGCTGAAGGCCGTCATCTGGACAGATGTGTTCCAGACACTGGTTATGTTCCTAGGGCAGCTGGTAGTTATCATTGTAGGATCGGCCAAAGTGGGCGGCATGGGGCGTGTATGGGAAGTGGCTTCCCAGGCTGGCTACATCTCTGGGATCGAGTAAGTATGTGCCTCCCCCTGATTGGTGTCTGCAGTGCCTGGGCTCTGAGCCCGTCTCAGTACCTGATTTGGGGCTTTGAATAAGCAGAGGGCAGGTGGCAATGCCACATGGGTGGGAAGCTTGTGCTGCCGAGGGGGAGAGTGGTCATGGACACTGGCTGGTGTTTACAGAAGGCCTAGATGCTTCCTGGGTGTGCATCTGAGATGAGGGTCAAGTCGGAAAAATCGAATCTTCCCTCCCAACTCATTGAGCCTCTGTTGAGTCCCGAGCTCCTTGCCTTGTCGCTCCCTTGGCCCTGCTCGCCACAGAACTTTCTAGCCAGGCAGGCACCTTCTGGGACTCTGGCAGTGAACAGGTGTCTTCTGCAGACTAGATCCTGACCCCTTTGTGCGGCATACCTTCTGGACTTTGGCCTTTGGGGGCGTCTTCATGATGCTCTCCTTGTATGGGGTGAACCAGGCTCAGGTGCAACGCTACCTCAGTTCCCGCACAGAGAAAGCTGCTGTGCTGTGAGTGCTGGGGCTTGGGAAGGGCTTCCCTGGAGGCAGTGGGTCGGGGCGGGACTTGGCCCAGGATATGAGCTTCCTTTCTGGACACTCAGAAAGTGTTAACACCATCTCTCCCTTTGGCCCTGGCCTTTCGCAGCTCCTGCTATGCCGTGTTCCCTTGCCAGCAGGTGGTCCTCTGCATGAGCTGCCTCATCGGCCTGGTCATGTTCGCCTATTACAAGGATGACAACCACACCATGAGCACCCAGCAGCTTCAAGCAGCGCCAGATCAGGTGAGCAGGCCTCTGACACCTTCCTCTTCTCGTGAGGCCCCTGGGCTCCTAAACGGGGCGTGTGGCTGCTCTGAGTTGGAAATGGATGGAAAGTCCTCTCCCACTGTTGAGGTCTCAGCAATCTACATGTCAGATCTCATCCCTGGCTCACCTAGTCCGTCAGTGCTTACCTTCTTTGGAGGGTGAGCACCTACCTTTACCGATTCCCTACTGTGTACTACACACTCTGTTGGGAATTGTTACGTGGCTGGTCTCATCTAAGCCCCACAACATCCTTCTTTTACACAGAGAAAACAGGCTTGTGGGGCAGGCAATATGCTAACATCACCCTTCCAGTTAGCGGAGCTGGGTGGGCTGTGCGGTCCTCTCTTTAGAGCTCATTTTCTCCCCTCTTGGGGAAGTAGGTGCCCTTTGTGTCTGGCTCCCCTTTCTGGTAGATCAGAAAGGACATGCACAGAGGGGCTTGCCCACTGGGCTAACACCCCTCTGAGGGGAAGGTACTTTGCTCTGCTTGCAGCTGGTTCTCTACTTTGTGATGGACCTCCTGAAAGACCTGCCGGGCCTCCCTGGGCTCTTTGTTGCCTGCCTCTTCAGTGGCTCCCTCAGGTAACCCCTTTACCACTTCTGCCAGATGGGATGCACCCACCCCTGTTGCATATCAGGGGACAGATTGGGGGAGTGACCCCCAAGTTTCTCAATGTGCCCAAACATTGGCATGTGATAGCTCACCTGTGTGGGACAGAGCACAGCCTCTCCTATGACATACTCCTGCTTTTCATTAAGGTTTCTTTTTTAAAACTCCAAGTCATCTCTTTACTTCCGCGCACATACGCCATCGGAATGGACAGTGTTCTTGCCATCTTGCCTCCTCGGAGGTGGTCTGGGCTATAGCCGAGGATGGTTTCTCGGCTGCAAATGCCATTTCTCCTGCTCTTACAGCACTGTAGACATAGCGCTCTGCGTCCCTCAGTTGAGGCCTCCGTTCTCCAAGACCCAACCTAGCTTGTCTTCTCGTTTTCCTCCAGCACCATATCTTCAGCGTTCAATTCCCTGGCAACTGTTACCATGGAAGACCTAATCCAGCCCTGGTTCCCGCAGTTCTCTGAAACCCGAGCCATCATGCTTTCCAGAAGCCTCGGTGGGATTCTGTTCCTGCATCTCCCTGGTCTGAGACACACCCTAACCACTGTTATCAGTCCTCTGAAAAGCATCTGCCTTTTCCTGGGCTCTTGGCACGCGGCCTCTCGCCATGGCCATTCATGTCCCAGCTCATTGCTCAGGATTGGGAGGGGCGGCTCATGGGGTCTTGAGTTACGTAGAAGTGAGGCATGAGGAATAGGCCTCTTTCCAGGAACACGGTAACAGTGCTGTGGGAGGTTGCTTTAGGTCCCTTCTTTCTTTATCCCTTGGTTACTCACATCTGTTTATTTCCTTCCTTCTGCTTCTCCCCAGCTTTTGGCTATGGCCTCATTTGCCTGGGCATGGCCTATATTTCTTCCCAGATGGGACCGGTGCTGCAGGTAATGACTGGAGGGGAGAAAGCAGTTCTTAAGGGAAGAAAACAGTTGATTAGAATGGGACATTGAGGAGGAGGATGGCTTAAGAGGCTGGTGTCAAATTCCCTTTTGGTAGGTTATCGTTAACTAGGAACAGAGTGTCCAGTGGCCAAATGGCCATTTATCTTGATGTGTCAGTTCAAAGAGGCTTATGGCTTCACCTCAGGAGAGCCCAGAGCATACAACCTTGGCCATTCCCTCATCTGGAACAAACTGACCGCTGGTGGCTTGCTCTGGGCAGTGAGGCTGGGGTCTCAGCCCTGTGTCTTCTCTTCCTCAATCCCAGGCAGCAATCAGCATCTTTGGCATGGTTGGGGGACCGCTGCTGGGACTCTTCTGCCTTGGGATATTCTTTCCTTGTGCCAATCCTTCTGTGAGTGACACATCTGGCTCCAGGTTCTGTGCACATGGGTGAGACTGAGCTGGGAGGACTTTCAGCAGAAGTGCTGGGGACTGGTACAAAGGCTTGCTGAGCTTGTCCTGTGACAGTGTGCTGTGTCTTTGGGCAGGGTGCCATCGTGGGTCTCTTGGCTGGACTCATCATGGCCTTCTGGATCGGCATTGGGAGCATCGTGACCAGCATGGGCTTTGGTGTGGCACCACCTGCCCTCAGTGTTCCCAGCAATCTGACCACCACTGTGACTGCCCTCATGCCCTCCACCACGTTCTCCAAGTGAGGCGGGACTCTCTTTGGGGACAGCTTGGTTTTGAGGGACTTCATATGGGCCTTGCTAAGGGGAGGGTTGGGTTGGGTCCCAGGACCATGGAGCCACGTGACTAGAGAACGTCCTGCCCTAGCCTTGCTAATTGTTTCTACCTCTCTTTTCCCCAGGCCCACAGGACTGCAGAGGTTTTATTCCCTGTCCTATTTATGGTACAGCGCTCACAACTCCACCACAGTCATTGTTGTGGGCCTCGTTGTCAGTCTGCTTACAGGTGAGGGTGTGGGATCACAGCACAGAGAAGGGGGGAGGGGCCGGGGAAATTTGCAGTGTAGAGGAGGGATTTTGCTCTTGGGAACCTCTGGGTATCAGTAACAGTCAGTTCCTGCTGACATTAGCAGGTGAGTGGGGATGGGGTCTCCCTTGCAGGAGATTCACAGAGCCTCTGCTTTCAGGGGGGATGCGGGGCCGGCCCCTCATGCCCGGAACCATTTATCCTGTACTGCCAAAACTCCTCGCCCTCCTGCCCCAGTCCTGCCAGAGGCGACTTTGCTGTGGAAGCCACAGCCAGGTAGGACCCACAGTCACATGATCCCCTCCCCCCAAGGTCAGATGCAGTCCTGGTCTCCTTTCATCCCCATCCCTCTCTTTAGTCAGCTTCCTAAGCATGGAGGGTCCTACAGCAACTCCCCAGCCTCTCCCCATGGCATTGCACTGGCTTGGGGGGCATTAATTAGAGCCTAGGGTCCACAGCCAGCCATTCCCCTGCCATCCCCATCCCTGCTATGCCTCCCTTCTTGTCCCCTGCTTCCCACACCAGCCAGCTCCTGCCTGGCAAGGACCCAAACACTCACCTGCACACATGTACCCCTGTGTCCCTTCCCCACACTCACCATCTCCATCACCTCTGCTCCCTTGTTGCCCAGGACTCCCCTGTGAACACCGACCTGTTCCCAGAGAAGACGAAGAATGGAGTGCTGCAGGACAGCAAGGAGAAGGAGGAGACGGCGGAGAACAGCTCCCCCTACCAGGGGTGCAGTCCCACCTATGTTGTTCAGGAGACCTCCCTGTGACCCATCCTTGAGGCCGTGAGGATGTTACTTCATGTGTTCTGCAGGCTTGAGTTGGGCTGACCTAGCTCACAACAAAGGACCTTGTTCTTACCTAGAGTCTCACTTGCCTTGGAACCTGTCAATCTTCATATGTGAGAGTAAGGCATAGTAAGGTTTTTCTGTATCCCTTGTCGTTCTTGTTTCTGGGACCAGAGAATTATACTCAAGTGGAGATAGACATGAACCCTCTGGGGAAAAGATCCTGGCCTTTGATTCAGTATAGCCAGGATCCTTGGAGCTCATCGAAGTAGCTCCTCTGACTGCAGCTGCCTTGGGACCCAGTTGGAAAGATGGGCCAATTCCACTTAGAGTATAAAGCTTCCTCGGCCTCATACCAGCACCCATTCTGTCAGCCACAGTGGGCCCCTATGATCACTTTCAGGTCCCTCTCACTCTTACCTGCCTACCTCCATTCTTGAGAGGGAGTTTTTGGGGTCCCCGAGTCTCTCAGAACAAACTGGTATGATCATCTTACTCTGTAGAGAGGCAAGTTGTCCACATCAAGACCACCACTGAAATGAGCACTTGGGGACGGGGCAAATGCGGAGTCTGGGAACCAGGACCCCATCTAGTGGACTGGCCTCTAGTCTCCAGGCCGTCCTGGTCCTTGTGTCATCCATGCCCCTGTTTCCTTTTGGAGTTTCTTCCTCACAGTATCTTTGTTCCTAGGGAATAAAAAGCTATTAAACCTAGAGTCCGGGCTGTTCGCTGTCTCCAAGTGCCCACCCCACCCCAATCTCTGGAGAAGATGGAAGCCCCTCCAGTATGGAGGTGTCTTCCTGTGCTGAGGAAGAGGCTGAGAGGGTGGTGGCTGTGGCTTCCAGTCTCTGTGGCTGCTACAGTGGTGGGTTCAGTGCTGGGCTCCTCAGGCTAGAAGCCCAAGGCTTCAAGTTCCCTGTGTAGTTTCTCTCCCGCCCTCCCACTTGTCTCAGAGCAGACCAACTGCTGCTCCAGAGAGGGTGAGGCTGGAGAAAGGATGTCGTTTAGCTTGAAAGACAACATTCAGGCTGGATTTCTATGGCCGTATGAACTGCCCATGGCCTTCCATGCCTGGTTCAGAGCATCGGGACCCTCAACAGAGATGTGAGTTCAGGCAGGTCTAAGGTTCAGCCTCTGCTGGAACCGTCCCCCATGGCCTCCAGCCACAGCCTATGCAACTGAAGCTGGGATGTTCTCCTGACCCCACCACAGGTTTATTTGCTTAGGAGAAAGAAAGGTTTTCACCCAGTATGTTAGGACACACCTGCAATGCCAGCATACAGGTCCAAGGGCATTCATTGTTAAACCCTATCTAAAAGGAAAAAAAGTAGCAGGGAGGGTGGGCAGGTTTCAGGGGTCCTGAGCTCCTGGGCTTGTTCCTTTTGATTTGCAAACAGATAGACCGAATGGGCCTCTAGGCACTGCAAACTCCAAATGCTTGTGCCTCTTTGTGCATCTTAATTTATGTGGGTACTGGGGAATTGAACCTGGATCATCAGGTTTTCATGCAAGCGCCTTAACCGCTGAGCCATCTCTCCAGCCCCCCGCTTGTTTTATGAGCTCACTCTAGCTCAGGCTGGCCTTGAGCTCAGTGTTCCTCTGCCTCCTGCAGGCTGGAGTTAAAGTAGCCACCACACCAGCTTCCCTCCACTTTTTTTTTTTTTTTTTGGTCTTTCGAGGTAGGGTCTCGCTCTAGCCCAGGCTGACCTGGAATTCACTCTGTAGTCTCAGGGTGGCCTTGAACTCACGGCAATCCTCCTACCTCTGCCTCCCCAGTGCTGGGATTAAAGGCATGTGCCACCACACCCGGCCTTCCCTTCACTTTTTGAACCAGGGGTTCAACTTTGTATGTTGGATCAGAACCAAAGCTTCGGCCAGGTATGGTGGCAAATGCCTTTAATCCCAGCACTTTGGAGGCAGAGGTGGGAGAGTCACTGTGCTGGCTTTCAGCATGGCCTTTAGATAGCTGTCTATGAGCTACTCTAAGCTGGGAAAGAGGCTGGAGAAATGTCCATTGCATATCTCAAAGTGCCACCACACTTCACGCATGCCCGGATGGGGCTCCAGGGAGAACAGTTTCCCTAGCATTTGCTGAATAGGATAGAATTGAGTTTACCTAAGAGACCAAGTGAATAGCTGATAAAGACCCTCCTCTAGTGCTCAATTCCCCAAGTGTTCAAGTCCTTTATACTTAGGAGTATTGACTGACGATATGCCACTCTCAAAGTCAAGCCTTAATGTGTTTCCTGGCTCAAATGCCTGGTAGAGCTGCCTCTGGGGCGAGCTTTCTTACACCCTGCTTTCTGGCCAGGTGAAAGTGAGCAGTTTACTGTCACGATGGCTGTCTTGCCACAGCAGCCACAAAAGTGAAAGGCCCAATTGGCCATGGACTGAAACCATAAGCCAAAATAAACCATTCCTTTTCAATCCTTGATTATTTTAGGTATCCTGTTACAGTGATGTAAAAGTGGATACTGGGGCTGGAGAGTTGGCTCAGCGGTTAAGGCACTTGCCTCCAGTGCCTAAGGCCCCGGGTTCAATTCCCCAGGACCCACGTAGGTCACACCCACAAGGTGGTGGCCCTGGTTCTCTCTCTCTCTCTCTCTCTCTCTCTCTCTCTCTCTCTCTCTCTCTCTCTCTTTCTCTCTGTATCTCTCTGCTTGAAAATAAATAAATAAAATATTTAAAAAAAATAAATAAATAAAAGTGGATACTGGTTTTTTATATGACAACCAGAAATTCATCTCATGGAAGGTATCTGTAATCCTGGAGTTCTGGAGGCTGAAGAACCATAACCCTAACCCTGTCTCAAAGTACAAGGCCAGCCAGGCATGGTGCACGCCTTTAATCCCAGCACTCGGGAGGCCCAGGTAGGAGGAGCATGGAGTTTGAGGCCAGCCTGAGACTACATAGTGAATTTCAGATCAGCCTGGGCTAGAGCGAGCCCCTACCTTGAAAAAAAAATCCCTAGAATTTGGCTATGATTGCAGCGAGTGCCTTTAATCTCAGCATTTAAGGAAGCTGAGGTAGGAGGAAGCTGTGAGTTTTTTTAGGCTAGCCTGGGGCTACAGGGTGAGTTCCAGGTCATCCTGCGCTAAAGTGAGAACTCACCTTGAAAAAAAATGAAATAAAATGACCACCAGAACTTTATGAAAAAATACTCATGAGTAGTTAATACATTTTGTGGTATGAGAAAGACTTTTCAAAACAGGGTCTTGCTTACACAGCCCAAGCTGGCCAGACTTGAGAGCCTCCTGCTTCCTTTTCTGAGCTCACCCCCTTCTCTCCTTCCTTGACGGTTTAAGTCCTAAAGTCATTATATAGAGAGCAAGGTAAGCATTTATGATGGGGCTGTTTGGTGTGAGGTACCAGAGGTCGAGTGAGTGATGATGGAGCAAGTTGTGTCCAGGAGGTGATCACCTGGAGGACAGCCTAGTGTGGGCATCTGAACCCAAGTTGGATATGAAGTGTGTCTGTGGGATGGGAGCTGTGGCAATTTCAATGCATGTCCCAGGGGCTGGAGAGATGGCTCAGCAGTTAAAGCACTTGCCCAAATGTATGTCCCCCATAGACTCGGGTGTTTTATTCAAACTTGTAACTTGGGTCACCAGCTGTCTGTATGGGCAGATCCTGGGGTCCAGCTCAAAGGTTGTTTGGATCTTGATTCCAGCCCAAAGGTATTCAGAGAAGTTTAAGCTCTGGGGGTCCTGCTTACTGCAGGTTTGCGCTTGCTGCTTTGGGTTTTTGCTGGCTGTTTGGTTTCTTTCTCTCTGCTTGGATCTACAGAAGTAAGCAGCTTCTTCCGCCATCGATGGAACTTTCCCTGGATCTGTAAGCTGAGCTAAATCCCTTCCTCCCATAAGCACTGTCTGGTTGGATATTTGTCCCAGCCTCTTGGAACTGTGTGGTAAATTGCAGCCTGAGCTAAGTGAGAAGGAAAGGAAATGCTGTAGGTGTCAGTTGGGGTGGAGCGAGGAGGGAGTCCATGCAAAGAGGTATTCAGCATGGGTGGCCGTAGCCTGTACACACGTGTCCCACAGATGAGGAAGCCGACCTGGACTGGTAGAGGATAGTGAAAAGAGCTGGGTGGGGAAAATGCTGTCTAGGTGGAGCCCAAGTAGGGTAAGGATGTCCTTCACAGTGGATGCGGGGGTTGTCATAGCCTAAGATGGGTGATGAGGATGTTCACATAGGTGCCATCCCAGGGTACAAGAAGGGAATCTGCACAAGACGCCACAATGGGGTCTTAACTTACAGAGATATGAATCCACTTAAGTATATTAAGGATAACACAGGATTTTTTTTATTTTTTTAACTTTTCATTGATAGCCTCCATAAGTATGGACCATAAACCACTATGATTCCCTCCCCCATATCTCGTCCCCCTCTCAATTAGTCTCTGATTTGTCTCGGTGTCATCATCTTTTCCTCCCATTATGTGTAGGTATTATCAGGCACTGTGAGGTCATGAATATCAAGGCTGGTTTGTGTCTGGAAGTTTGCATTGTAAGCAGTCCTCCCCTTCCTTTGGCTCTTTCAATCTTTCTGCCACCTCTTCCTCAACAGACCCTGAGCCTCGGGAAGTGTGATAGAGATGTCCCAGTGCTGAACACTCCACTGTCACTTCTTCTCAGCACTGTCTTTTGCATTATTCCAGTGGTCACTGCCATCTGAAAAAGAGAAGCTTCTCTAGCCAAGAGTGAGTAGCACTATTCTTTGGGTATGCTTATTTTTTAAAAAAGTGCTTGTAAGGCAGTTTGGTTGGCATAATATATGCATTTGGCCAGAACACAGCAGATATTACTCTCTCAGGGCTCATGACCTCCTCCACTGTCGTAGTCAGCCACATGCCGCTGGGATGAATCTTCAAACCAGGCAACAATTTGGGGGAGGAAAGTATTTATTGAAACTACAGATTGAGGAGAAGTTCCGTAACAGCAAAAAAAAAAAAAAAAAAAAAAAGCTGGCCCTCTTTCATGGGTTCGAGCAGAGAAAAACCCATCACCAACACCATATACACAGAACAGCAAACAGGCAGGAGCGGCCAAGGAGAGAATTTCTTCCCCTTTATATAGCCTTAGGGTGGGGTCTTGCAACCCTTCCCCAGACTTAATGGCTTCCTGAGTCTCTGGAATGTCCTTCCTGCATGGCCCACACAGGAAAGGATGGTTACTTCCAGCTTCTTTGAGCTTCTTTACATCCTGCCCCCTACTGAGAGGCTGCCTGTCATGGTTTGATACAGGTGTCCCCCACAAACAATTGAATGTGTTCTGATAGATCGATCCTCAGCTGATGGCAGTTTGGGTTTTACAACCTTGATGATGCTGTGTTGTTGGGGGTGGGCTTATGGGGGTTATAAGCCAGCTTCCCCTTGCTAGTATTTGGCACACCTTCCTGCCGTTGTTTGCAGTGCTGTGGCAGA